>CAUYPK010119745.1:0-33402 GCA_963574355.1 Loris lydekkerianus
GGGCTGTCTGCTTGCTTTACTCACTATGTTCTTGGCTGTGCAGAAGCTTTTTAGTTTGATCAGGTCCCAATAGTGTATTTTTGATCCTGCTTCAATTGCCTGGGGAGTCCTCCTCATAAAATATTCACCCAGGCCGATTCCTTCAAGAATTTTCCCTGCACTTTCTTCAAGTCTTTTTATAGTTTCTTGTCTTAGGTTTAAATCTTTTATCTAGTGAGAGTCTATCTTAGTTAATGGTGAAAGGTGTGGGTCTAGTTTCAATCTCCTATAGGTTGCCAACCAGTTTACCCAGCACCGTTTGTTGAATAGGCAATCTTTTCCCCACTGAGTGTTTTTAATTGGCTTGTCAAAGATCAAATAACGGTAAGTAGCTAGATCCATTTCTTGGTTCTCTATTCTGTTCCAGACATCTATTTCTCTGCTTTTGTGCCAGTACCATGCTGTTTTGATCACTATCGATTTATAGTAGAGTCTCAGGTCTGGTAGCGTGATTCCGCCTGCTTTTTGTTTTTATTGCTGAGTGATGTTTTGGCTATTTGAGGTTTTTTCTGTTTCCATATAAAACGAAGTATTTTTTCAAGATCTTTAAAGTATGACAATGGAGCTTTAATAGGTATAGCATTAAAATTATATATTGCTTTGGGGAGTATGGACATTTTAACAATGTTGATTCTTCCCAGCCATGAGCATGGTATGTTTTTCCATCTGTTAACATCTTTGGCTATTTCTTTTCTTAGAGTTTCATAGTTCTCTTTGTAGAGATTTTGTGTAGTAGAGTACCCATCGTACAGGATTTTTATTATGATTATATAAGATAATAGATGTGAAATCATTTATACAATGCCCAATAAATAGTAAGTATTTTTAAAAAATAAATGTTGGTTGTGAAATACTGGAAAAATTTGCCGATAAATAAATACCAACACAAATCTGAAGCATTTTTTAGAATTTTGATTTCTCTTTAACTTTGGGAACATAAACATGATATAAAGGTATACTTAATGTAGGAAAATTAAGAAATTATCATTTAGTGAGAATTCCCCTTTTGTTCATTGAGCATACATAGGGGAAAGAGTACCCACACAGGTTTGGGAGTGAGAATACCTCTGGCATCCACTGGCTTTTCTCTGTATTTGATTTTTCCTGCATGTAAAAAAGAATTATAGCAGGTACTTTACATTGTTTATCAAGATAAAAAGACAGAGTATGTAATGTACCTCGTGTAGAGTAGGTGCTCAGTAAGCGGCTGTCCTTATCTTGTTCCACGTGTGTGTAGGAATACCTAGTAAAGAATTGATTTCTTTGCTACTGAGCACATACTGCTATGTTCAGATTTTCAAACAAATTAATTTCTTCTTTTTTTTTTTGAGACAGAGTCTCACTTATTAACCCTCAGTACAATGCCATGTTGTCACAGCTCACAGCAACCTCCAAATCCTTGGGTTTAAGCGATTCTCTTGCCTCAGCCTCCTGAGTAGCTGGGATTACAGGCGCCCACCACAAGGCTTGGCTATTTTTTTGTTGCAGTTTGGCCGGGGCCAGGTTCGAACCCACCACCGCCAATATATGGGGCCGGCGCCCTACCCACTGAGCCACAGGTGCCGCCCCAAATTAATTTCTTATTAAGTAATGTGTAAAACTTGTATAAGGGTACTTGCCCAAAGATAATAGAATGTACATTTGTGACTAGCTATGTGTGCAGTTGCAGAAACTTGGAGTAGCAGTGAAATAACCTTTTTCTAAGGAGAACAGAAGTACAAGATTAATGATGGCATCCTTTCCTTCAATCATCTCTTAAAGAGATCTATATGTAAAAATATGTATTATCTGTCTGTGAATTTACATGTATTTGTGTGTGAGAGAGAAAAAGGTAATGTAAGATAGTAACGTGGAAATGTTGACCAGCTAAATGATACCAATCAATATTAAATATTTTAAGAATGCTCAACATAGAAATGTTAGCTTTTTCCCCGTAGGATTTGCAGATGAAACAGTTTCATGGAGGAGTGGGAAATTTAAATTTTACCTTGAACATAAGTAAGATTTTAATAGGCAGAGAGCTGCCAGTTGTCCCCTTCCCCAATTCTTCCTGTTCTAACTGGGATTTTGGACTACCTGACAGCTTGTCTAGGTGCATAATTGGGCCCAACCCCCCTAAAACATCAGAGGTCTTTGATGTTGATCTCTATCAGACAACTTTTTAAGGAGCCAAAACAGTTGACTTAAAGTGTTTCTGCCACTTTTTCAAAAAAGCCTAGAATTTTTCATTGTGAAGCATCAAAAACAAATATCCTATTATCTTAGAAACAACTCTAAATTACACATAGCTACTCTTGAATCGCTTCTCTATGAAAACAGTATACTTTTCACAAATGGCAGTAACTTTTCAGAAACAGTCTTTTCCCTCAGTTTAATCAGAAGCTGTGTTACCAATAAACCCTTAGTTTAGTGGCTCTACTATCCTTGGAAATGAGCCTGTTGATAAGCATACATTTTAATTTTTGTTATAAGCAAATGTACGGTAGCCTCTTAGCTATAAAGTATAATATTTTCATATTCAAGGCTTCACTATTCAGGGCCATCATGGAAGCATCTCTCTCTTTCTCTTCCCCCCAAATATATAAGAAGTATCAACCTCTTTGGGTATTTCACTTTTTTTTTTTTTTTAAGACAGTGTCACTCTGTCGTCTGTGGTGTCACAGCTCATGGCAACCTCCAACTCTTGGGCTTAAGTGATTTTCTTGCCTTAGCCTTCCAAATAGCTGGGACTACAGCACCCAGCACAATGCCGGCTATTTTTTTTGTTGTAGTTAATGTGCACAATGCTTACTCCTTGCCTACCAGACTTTTGTTGTTGTTGTTGTTGTTGTTGTTTTGAGAGAGTCTCACTATGTTGCCTGTGGTAGAGTGCCGTGGCATCGTATCTCATAGCAACCTCAAATTCTTGGGCTCAAGCTATTCTCTTGTCTCAGCCTCCCGAGTAGCTGGGACTATAGGCATCTGCCACTCTTTGTTTGTTTAGCAGGCCCTGGGCTGGAATTGAACTCACCAGCCCCGATGTGTGTAGCCGGCATCCTATGGGCACCGAGCCCAGTTGTCATTGTTGTTTGGCAGGCTCCGGCCAGGTTCTAACCCTCCGCCCCCTAGGCTGGCACTCTAGCTGCTGAGCTACTGGTACCAAGCCAGTATTTTACTTTTCTACAAAGAAAAGAATGGGTTTTTTTGACATAGCATCACTCTTTGGAGTCCTTCATTAAGTACATTATCTTTAAGGTAATTGCTTACTATGTGTTTTAAACTGGTTTAATATTGCCTGCTAGGCAAGGAGTCAGCATTGTACACATTAACTTTATATACTTTTTGCCCATTGGAATTAGAAACTAAAAGCAATTCCTAACATTCCTAAGTGAGTTTCTAGTTCCTCTGGCATTCTATGGAATCATAGCTCTTATATTCTGCCTTTTATGTCACTTAAATGTTTTGACTTTTGATACCTGTGTATTTATTTTATTTATTTATTTATTTATTTTTTTGCAGTTTTTGGCCAGGGCTGGGTTTGAACCCGCCACTTCTGGCATATGGGACCAGCGCCCTACTCTGTTGAGCCACAGGTGCCACCTGTATTTATTTATTTTTGAGACAGTCTCATTCTTTTGCCCTGGGTAGGGTGCTGAGGCATCATCGTAGGTTGGGCTAACGTGATCCTCCTGTCTTAGCCTCCCAAGTAACTGGGACTATAGGCACCCACCACAACACTTGGCTTGTTTTTTTTATTTTTAGTAGAAACAGGGTCTCACTCTTGCTCAGGCTGATCTCGAACTCCTGAGCAACTGGAATAAACATCATCTTTCCTAACATGAACGTTACAGCTATGTAAGTATTTGAGTTTCACTTTGAGACACAGTTATAAGATTTCACAAGTTTGCAGCTTTAAATCAGTTTGAACATTCTTAGTTATCCTGATATGCCTTCTCTAACACCATAACATCTTACATTTTTGTGAATTAACATATTCTTTATGCTAATTTTTCTTCACTGTTATATTAATGTATTTATTTTTTAGCAAAAGTACATGTGTTAAAAATAGGATTTTGTTCTATGTTCCTGTAGTAGCACATATTTCATTTTTCACTTTATATAGTCAAAATCACCTAAGTAATTGAATTAATACCTGAGGTGTACTGAAAGATTCAGTACTTCAGCCTCTAAATTCTAAATGTTGACTTTATTTTTTACTGTATGTATATATAAACAGTAAAGAAATTAAGAATAGTGTGGGAAATAAAGGTTTCCAAAAAGCTTGATTTAACTGAAGGTTAGGACTCTACATTTCAGCACCTAATATGTCTTGAAACGCGTAAGGAGTGGCTGGTCTAGAAAGATTGAGGCAGTAAAAAAACAAAGTTGGAGAAGGACAGTTCATTTGTTCATTTGTTTCTGAAATTTGCATGTACTAGATTAATTGCTTCCTTTGATCTAGAAATTTTTTTTTTTTTTTTTTTTTTTTTTGACAGTGTGTAAATTTATTGCCCTTGGTAGAGTGCTGTGGTGTCACAGCTCACAGCAACCTCAAACTCTTGGGCTTAAGTGATTCTCTTGCCTCAGCCTCCCAAGTAGCTGGGACTACAGGCACCCCCCACCATGCTCAGTTATTTGTTGTTGTTGTTGCCATTGTTGTTTTAGCTGACACCGGGCAGGGTTTAAACCCGCCAGCCTTGGTGTATGTGGCTGGCACCCTACACACTGAGCTATGGGCATTGCCCAAAAAGACAAAGTTTTCCATATGAATTTGACTTTTATATAAATCTTTTCTACCAATCACTAGCTTTATAACTGAGAGAAAGCTATATAACTTCTCTGTGTCTCAGTTTCCTCACATTTATAAGTTGGGCACAGCATTGGTACTTAGTTTAAAAGATTTATAGCAGTGGATGGCACCTATGGCTCAAAGGAGTAGAGCACCGGCCCCATATACTGAAAGTGGTGGGTTCAAACCCAGCCCCTGCCAAAAACTGCAAAAAAAAAAAAAAAAAAAAGAAGAAGATTTAGCACAGTGGTTCTCAACTTTCCTAATGCCACATTCCTGTCGCTACCCATAGGTTGAGAACTGCTGATTTAGAGGAATGGCTCAGCACCTGGTGCCTATAGCTCAGCGGCTAGGGCGCCAGCCATATACACCAGAGCTGGCGGGTTCAAATCCAGCCCAGGCCTGCCGAACAAAAATGACAACTACAACCCCCAAATAGCCAAGCATTGTGGTGGGCACCTGTAGTCCCAACTACTTGGGAGGCTGAGGCAAGAGAATCGCTTAAGCCCGAGTCTGAGGTTGCTATGAGCTATGATGCCACAGCACTCTACCCAGGGTGACAGCTTGAGATTCTGTCTAAAAAAAAAAAAAAAAAGAAAGATTTAGAGGAAGCAATGAGGGAATTTTGGTAAACACAGTGCCTGATACTCAGTAAGCAAGAATTAAAATTAGGGCTGTTATAATTCTTACTAGGCTGGTTAAGATTAAAATTATGGACATTGCTTGTTTAAAAGGTTGATTCTCACAGTTTCCCTTACCATAAAAACAGAAATAGAATATTCTCAGTGCTCTGTGATTAAAATGATAGTATCTTGTATGATACAGTACAGTATTGTAGCCTGCCACTTTCTATTCAGATTTTGTTTCTACTTGGCCATTTCGATGTCCCCATTTTACCTGACTATTCTTTTAAAAGTATTCACATAGGACATTTTAAAACATGCCCTTTATGGATGGAGGCCATATTCTTGGTGATACCCAAACAAAACGATTAACATGAAACATAGTTCTTAAATGTTGGGCTTGATAATGACTTTCCCACAATTGCTATTTTGGGTCCTTTCTTACTAGCCTGAGGAAATGACAAGATTGAGAAGCATGAACAGACAACTCCAGATTAATGTTGACTGTACACTGAAAGAAGTTGACCTTCTTCAATCTAGAGGTATAGACTTGATTATTTGGTAAACCATAAGTAATAGTGTGGTATTTTAAACTACTTAAATAGCAATAATTTTGGTTTTATAGATTTAAGAGACAGCTTTTTTAATTATAAGATTACAATCCTGGTAAAAAGATCACCCTACCCCTTGGTCATTGATCAGATTTGGGGGATCAAAAAATAGTTTTACTTCGGCAGTTTCATTATAAAGTTCTTGTCATTTAAACAGTTCTGTCTTGTTACAAGATCTTTTTGTCATTCACTGTGAATACTTTATAAATTGATGGGTTTTAATTCTAAAACTTAGTGTTCATATTATATAATAGTCACCTAAAATATCTGTAAAAAATGGAGATCCCCAAATCAGAATATCAGATCTCTCCATTTTAAAATAAATAGTATATGCCATTTTTATGTTACCTGTTACTTGAAATTGTTCAACTATAATCATACTTTTAGATTTTTGGATTCTTCTACAGTAGAAGCTCTCTTAACTGACTTTTATTTACCCAGCTCACCAGAATAGGATGGTTTTCCTTTTTCTTCTGGAAAAGGTTCTGACTCATGTCCCCAACTATAGCATACCCTTGACTAGTTGGATACTTTCTGATGAATTTCATGTGCTATGGCTCCCATCGCTCCCATGGGTTGAACTTCTGCTTACCAACAGTCAATTGTATCCCCAGATTTGTTTATGCCAGTTACTGTATTTCTGCAACTTAAATGTTTCATAAACCAACATGCAGGAGAGAGCTGCTCTTTCTGTTAAAAAAAAAAAAAAAAAAAAGACAAATCACTAAAAAAAAGTCAGGGACTATGAACTAGATATGGGTGAAAAGAACTGAAAAACGTTAATGGGGAAAACCTTAGTATCTCTCTTGCTCCATTCTAAAGAAATCAACACAGAAAATTATAGATCAGGTTCCCCAAACTAGGGCGTGCTACCTGTTTTTGTAAATCAAAGTTTTAGTGGAATGATAACCGTGCCCATTTGTCTATGGCTCCTTTTTGTGCTTCAATAACACAGCTGTGTGCTTCTATAGAGCCTATATTACAGGTCCACAAAGTATTTTTTTAAAAGTTTGCTGGCTTAGCACTTGTAGCTCAGCCACTAGGGCGCCAGCCACATACACCAGAAACTGGCGGGTTCAAATCCACACTCTAGAAAACTTTATACTGAGTTTCCAATCTAAACTTTTAAGCTAGTGAAGGAATCTAAACCTTTTTCAGACTAGATGCAAATCAGCACATGATTTGATAAAAAAAAAACAGCTTTATTATTGATTTTGGTAAGGAAAATTCCTTGGGGAGACATGACTGGAAATCGAGAGACCGAATATATTTAAACTGTCACTACTATACAAGCACCTTCTGTAAATAACTATGGGTACAAGTTAAAAACTTGAACTGGAATTGTTTAGATCCAGCAGAGCAGAGTGGTAGGTTCACAGAAGTGAAGGTAAGACTCTAAACTGGCACTGGATAAATACTAACGTTGGAGGAGTCACAGCAGGAGATATGGTTGAAAAGACACTAGATCAGGGAGTGAACATTTTAACAGAGGTGAAAATGTTGTAGCAAGACAAAATTCTCAGGGATGGTTCTGTCTGTTCCGAAATTGATACTTTATCTTTTATCATTGCTAAATCTGTAAGCAACATTTAACATTAAAGATTCTAATTTTCTTAAAAGTGGGAATCCACAAACCATAGGCATGTATTTCACATTTATCAGGGTTGCTTATTAGATATCTCAAACTACAACTTGATTAATGTTTACAAATTTATATATTTGGCTTCTTCCTTAGTTGAATTTGTAATGGATAAATTCAAGGTAAATTACAAAAGACCTAAAAGTGAGCTTTCGCTATTTAAGTCTTCTTTCTTATGGTTTGTTCATTAAAATCAAAACAAGCAAAAAGAGAAAATAGTTTAGCCATCCTTTCATTTTTCTTCTTCAGATGTCCCATATGCCTAATCCTACTAAAGTGGCTAGCCTTACAGTTAGAGAAATATTCCTTTAGGTAGTACATTGTAGATGTATGGTATAGAATGGTGGTCTTCTTGGGTCTGTTTTCAGAGATGAAACAGAATTTAATTGGAAGTAGGATAGGATTATATAATGAGTTTTGAGTTTTCAAACCCTGGAAAACATTTTCTCTTCTTAAATATTTACATATTTTCTTTTAAAAAATCAAATATAATTAGAGAAAAATTGTAAATGCCTGGTGGTTTTATTTTCTTTATAGGAAACTTTGATCCAAAAGCCATGAATAATTTTTATGACCACATAGAACCTGGCCCAGTTGTACCACCCAAGCCATCTAAAAAAGGTGAGTAGGGAATGATAGAAATATCAAAATCCTCTGGGAGTTCACATATCTATCTGAAGAAATGCCCATTAGAGATATTCATTAACTTGTTCAGCATAAACAAATATTGATGTGACTGTGGCAATAATGAAATGTTTCCAAACTTTAAATGGTACTACAATTAATAACTCAGAATTGTCAGAGGTAATTAAATAGAATGTATAATTTTTTTTTTAATTGAAACACTATATTAAATAACATTATAAATTTACTTTGCACTATGAAAACTACAACCCTAAAATAGTAGTCCTCAGGCTGGGTGCAATGGCTTACACCTGTAATCCTAGCACTCTGAGAGGCCAACATGGGTGGATTGCATGAGTTCAGCAGTTCGAGACCAGCTTGAGCAAGAGCAAGACCCTGTCTCTAAAACTAGCGGGAGGCTGAGGCAGGAGGCTGAGGCAAGAGGATTGCCCAAGAGTTTGAGGTTGCTGTGAGCTATGACGCCACGGCATTCTACCCAGGGCAACAAAGTGGGACTCTGTCTCAAAAATCAAACAAATGAAATAAAATGGTAGTCCCCAACCTTTCTAGCACTAGGGACTAGCTTTATGGAAGACAATTTTTCCACAGATAAGGAGAGACTGGGGTCTATCAGGAGGCAGAGCTCAGGCAGTATTGCCAGTGATGGGGAACAGCTGTAAATACAGACAATGCTTTGCTTGCCTGGCCACTCACCTTCTGCTGTGCTGCCCAGTTCCTAACAGGCCACAAATGAGGACTGGTCTATGGTCCAGGGGTTGGAGACTGCAGCTCTGAAAGATAATTCTCATAAAATAATGAGGATTTAAAGGTCTAATTTTAGAATTTGTCTGGTAGGTTAGATTTGCAGTAGATCTAAGATTATTTTTCATGCAAGAAAAGTATACTTATGTACTTAAAAGGTGAGCATAACAATTAGGTAGGAATTAGGTGTTTCCTCATTGTGGACAAAATCCTATTATAACCATGGTTTGGAGGAATCACTTTTGGATGATTGTTATATGGAAATGATTTAATATCAAAAGCATCAAATCTGTTCTAATTTTTATATACCAAAGGTTAAATTGGCATTTCATTATCTTAAATTATTTTCAATTAACTTTAAACGTTGAGGCTTGGCACCTGTAGCTCAGTGGCTAGGGCACCAGCCACACATACACTGGAGCTGGCAGTTTCGAATCCAGCCTGGGCCTGCCATACAACAATGACAACTACACCCAAAAAACAGCTGGGCGTTGTGGCGGGTGCCTGTGGTCCCAGCTACTTGGGAGGCTGAAGCAAGAGAATTGCTTAAGCCCAAGAGTTTGAGGCTGCTATGAGCTGTGACACCATGGCACTGTACTGAGGGCGACATAGTGAGACTGTGCTTAAAAATAGATATAAAAATAAATGTAAATGCTGACTCAATGAACATAGATTAACTTTTTCTGCCCTATTGATAATAGTCTATGTTTTATAATTCTCAAGACTGAACTAAAGTATGCTTTTACTATTTTAGTCCTTTTTGTTTTAAGCAACTCTAGATTGATCAAGAAGACAGAATGGTGAAGAATATCTTATTTTAAAATCTCAGACCTAATTAGGGAATGTGTAAATTTTATCTGGAAAACAATGTTACCTGACTTAAGCTCAGTTTTATTTATAGGGTTGCAGTACAGTATGTTTTGTTTTGTTTTTTCTTTGAGACAGAGTCTCACTTTGTCACCCTCAATAGAGTGCTGGGACGTCACAGCTTACAGCAACCTCAAACTCTTGGGCTTAAGCGATTCTCTTGCCTTAGCCTCCCAAGTAGCTGGGACTATAGCTGCCTGCCACAACATCTGGCTATTTTTTGTTGCAGTTGTCATTGTTGTTTAGCTGGCCTGGGCTGGGCTCAAACCCACCTGCCTCTGTGCATGTGGCTTGCACCGTAACCACTGTGCTACGGGCGTGGAGCCAAAAAATTTATGGCTTTAAGCATTCTTACAAGACATCAAGATCTGGCTGGGCACCATGGCTCATGCCTGTAATCCTAACACTCTGGGAGGCCAAGTAGGGTGGATCGTTTAAGCTCAGGAGTTCAAGAGCAGCCAGAGCAAGACTTTATATCTACTAAAAATAGAAAAACTAGCTAGGTGTTGTGGCGGGAGGATTGCTCAAGCCCAAGAGTTTGAGGTTCCTGGGAGCTATGATGATGCCACGGCACTCTACCCAGAGCAACAGAGTTGAGACTCTGTCTCAAAAAACAAAAAAAATCAACAAAAAACCAAAACAGACAGTAAAGATCTCAAATCAGTGACCTACAATTCTACCTTAAGAATTATTTAAAAAACAAGGTAGAAGAAAGGAAATGAGATAGAAAACAGAACAGAGAACCTTAAAGCCAAAAGTTTGATCTTTGAAAAGATAAACAAAACTCGAACTCCAAGATAGACTAATGTAGAAAAAAAAAGAGAAAGAAAAAAAATTACCCCAATCAGAAGTAAAAGATCATTTACCCATTAAAATAAGCTTGACACCTTAGATAACATGGACAAATTTCTTGAAAAATACTACCTACCAAAACAACAAGCAAGATGAAATAGTAAATGTTAATAGCTGTGTATATGTATTAAGGAAATTGAATCCAAGGGCGGCGCCTGTGGCTCAAAGGAGTAGGGCGCCGGCCCCATATACTGGAGGTGGCGTGTTCAAATCCAGCCCCGGCCAAAAACTGCAAAAAAAAAAAAAAAAAAAAAAAGAAGAAGAAGAATTAAAAAAGAAATTGTATCTATTATTAAAATTTTCCCACAACAAAAACTCCACATCCAGATGGTTTCATGGGTAGGTGAATTAAATTTTCCAAGTGGAATATAGGAATGGGGATGTTAATATCATCCTGCCTAATGTCTTTGGGACTAACACCATGTATTTGGTATCCTCAACAGCTGGGAATTGTGCACAGGCTTTCATTAATATTCCACGATGACTCAATATCAAGCCTCGTCTGGCTTTCCACAAGTGCCTTTACACTAAAAAGAATCTTTTCTATGGCTTGTTTATAACTTTTTTTTTTTTTTGGAGACAGTCTCAAGCTGTCACCCTAGGTAGAGTGCTGTAGCGTCACAGCTCACAGCAACATCAAATTCTTGGGCTTAAGTGATTCTCTTGCCTCAGCTTCCCAAGTAGCTGGGATTACAGGTGCTCACCACAGCGCCCAGCTATTTTCTTTATTGCAGTTATTTTTATTTTATTTTATTTTATATTTTTGCAGTCTTTGGCCAGTGTCCGGATTTGAACCCACCACCTCCAGTATATGGGTCTGGCACCCTATTCCTTGAGCCACAGGTGCCCCCCCCCCTTTTTTAAGAGACAGAGTCTCACTGTATTGGCCTCCGTAGAGTGCTGTGATGTCACAGCTCACAGCAACCTCCAACTCCTGGGCTTAGGTGATTCTCTTGCGTCAGCCTTCCAAGTAGCTGGGATTACAGGTGCCCGCCACAACACCCAGCTATTTTTTTGTTGCAGTTGGCTGGGGCCAGGTTTGAACCTGTCACCTTTGATATGTGGGGCCGGTGCCCTACCCACTGAGCCACAGGTGCCACCCTGTTTGTTGCAGTTGTCATTGTTGTTTTTCTAGCTGCCCCAGGCTGGGTTTGAACTCGCCATCCTTAGTGTATATGGCTGGTGCCCTACCCACTGAGCTATGGGTGCTGCCACTATGGCCTATTTAATTCAAACAAAATTTGCCAAAACTGATACTGGATAGTCTCTTATAGTTATGATGGGATTCTAGTTATAATCAGTTTCTTAAATGTGTACCTATATGTTATAGGTACACAGTTAATATTCTACATGTATACAGTTTTTTTTTTTTTTTTAATAGAGACAGAGTCTCACTTTATGGCCCTCAGTAGAGTGCTGTGGCATCACAGCTCACAGCAACCTCCAACTCCTGGACTTAGGCGATCCTCTTGCCTCAGCCTCCCGAGTAGCTGGGACTACAGGCACCCGCCACAACGCCCAGCTATTTTTTTGTTGCAGTTCGCCAGGGCCAGGTTTGAACCTGCCACCCTTGGTATATGGGGCCAGCGCCCTACTCACTGAGCCACAGGCACTGCCCTATGTATACAGTTTTAATAAAGAGTAGACCATAGAGCCATCTAAAATATCTTCACTATAGGCTGGGCGAGGTGGCTCACACCTGTAATCCTAGCACTCTTGGAGGCTAAGGTAGGTGGATTGTTTGAGTTCAGAAGTTTAAGACCAGCGTGAGCAAGAGTGAAACCCCCTCTCTACTAAAAATAGAAAAAAACAGCAAGGTGTGGTGGTGTACACCTGTAGTCCCAGCTACTTAAGAGGATGAGGCAAGAGAATTGCTCAAGCCCAAGAATCTGAGGTTGCTGTGAGCTATGACACCATGGCACTCTACCCAGGGTGACAGAGTGAGACTCAGTCTCAAAAAAGAAAAAAAAGATTTAACTTAAATGAATTTTTATTTTAGAAATTTAATTGTGCTTTCATCATATATATTGTTGATGAGAGTGTAAAATGATACTATTATAAACAATAAGACTTCATTAAATTCTGTAATTTTTTATTAAGCCTTTTCATCAGATTTATAAAATCTATTTGGTTTTCTCTATGAATTCAGATTTGTTTTCTGTTAGCCACCCGTAGAGTCTGATTTTGTTTTAATGTAAATTGGCTTTTTCTAAAAATACAGATACTTTAGAGCAAATTGGCTTGCAGTATCTTTAAAAAAAAAAAAAGTAAAATGCAAATAACTGTTAGAATTGGTATACACCAGAAACGCAAGTGGAATATGAAGTTTATCTGAATAAGTGTGATAGAGAAAGAATATGTATGTATGTAGGTGAAAAAGAAACAGAAGGACAGACAGGGAGACAAAGAGAAATGTTTTGGGATTGGACTTTGTAGTTAAGTAATACAGTGTGTGTGAACTCTCTTCAGGTCACTCAAAGTCATACAGTGGCAAGTGCAGACCTTGGGTCCCATGACCTGAGCAGTTGTGATCATCTTGGCCACCTGACCTTTTTCAAATTCGATCTATGCACCACAGAGAAGTGATCTAGTCAAATACTCGTATATTTTACAGGGTTGTAAGAGTCAGTGAGATAAGGGTATGTAATGCTTTTGTACTTTGCAGATCTAAGAAAGAACTTTACCTTATTCTTTGGAGCCTATGCAAATGTTTACTTTGCTTTCATTACTCTGATAATGGAATATTTATAAGTGCCTAAGCACCATGCTATGAGGTCTGCCATTTTTATTTTATTTATTTCAAGACAGAGTTTCACTTTGTTGCCCTTGGTGGAGTGCTATGGCGTCACAGCAACCTCAAACTCTTGGGCTTAGGCAATTCTCTTGTCTCATCCTCCTAAGTAGCGGGGACTACAGGTGCCCGCCACAATGCCTGGCTATTTTTTGTTGCAGTTTGGCCAGGGCCAGGTTTTTTTTTTTTTTTTTTTTTTTGTAGGGACCGTCTCACTTTATTGCCCTCGGTAGAGTACTGTGACGTCACAGCTTACAGCAACCTCCAACTCCTGGGCTTAGGCGATTCTCTTGCTCTTCCTCCCAAGTAGCTGGGACTATAGGTGCCCGGCTACTGGGGCCAGGTTTGAACCCGCCACCCTCAGTATATGGGGCTGGCACCCTACTCACTGAGCCATAGATGCCACCCCCATGCTCAATATTTCTAAATAAATTCATTGTGACTCTTAATTTGTCTTTCCTTAATGCTGGATAAGCTCAACAGTGTTCTAGAATCCCCAAACAGCTGACAGTTTCCCACCTTCCTCACCTCCTAAGTTGAAAAAATTACAAATCTGTGTTTAAAGAACCCACCACCCTCGGTATATGGGGCTGGCGCCCTACTCACTGAGCCACAGGCACCGCCTAGGTCTGCCATTTTTACATAATACAAAGGTTTGCTTACGAGTAACTAATGGAAACAGTTTTCTAACAATAAGAAGTCAGATAGTTCTTGTCCATGTTGCAAAGTGTCTCCTGGACTTCTACACATGTAGGTAATTGGTATTCATGAAATGATTTGGAAACACATTTGTCAGTATATAGTATCGTTTTGAGTTAGTTCAGATTTTTGAAGTACTGCTCATGCTTTTAATTTTAAAATTCTGTAGTTTTGGGCAGTGCCTATGGCTCAGTAGGGTGCTGGTCCCATATACCGAGGTTGGCGAGTTTGAACCCAGCCCCGGCCGAACTGCAATAAAAAAAATAGCCAAGTGCTGTGGCAGGCCCCTGTATTCTCAGCTACTTGGGAAGCTGAGGCAGGAGAATCGCCTAAGCCCAGGAGTGGGAGGTTGCTGTGAGCTGTGATGCCACAGTACTCTACCAAGGATGACAAAGTGAAACTGTTTCATAAAAATAAATAAAAATAAAAATTCTGTAGTTTTATTTTGCCATTATTATAATAGTTAGCCTTGCATGGATAGTGTATTTCCAGCCCATCATTTTTTTTTTTTTTTCCTGAGACAGAATCTCATTCTGTCACCCTGGCTAGAGTGCTATGGCCTCAAAGCTCACAGCAACCTTAAACTCTTAGGCTCATGCAATCCTCTGGCTTCAGCCTTCTGAGTAGCTGGTACTATAGATGTCTGCCATAGTGCCCGGTTAGTTTTTGTATTTTTAGTAGAGATGGGGTCTCACTCTTGCTCAGGCTGGTCTCAAACTCTGAGCTCAGGCAGTCCACCTGCCTTGGCCTCCCAGAGTGCTAGGAGTAAGCCATCACACTGTTTTGAAATGGCTATTGCTTAATCAGAGATTAAGATTACTTGCTAAAGTATAATCTCTTAAATTTTGCTTTTATGTTGACATTTAATTGCTATCACTGAGTTTGTACCCCATATCCACTAAAAAGTAGGAAACTGGTAAATTAGGGCATTTGTTCCATATACTTGGAGAAGGTAAAAAAAAGTCTTAAGAGCCACTACTCTGTATATGTTATAAAAAGCAGCATTAAACATAGCACTTGCCCTCACAAGAGAACTGAAGGTAACATGAAGTGATAGGAAGGGTAAATGCACTCATCTCTGGGGGATTGCACGAGCCATCCTTATGAGCCAATGAGTATTTACTCTTGCTAATAAATGTATTATTTGTTACTGGCTTTCCTTCTGCTTTTACAGACTCCTCAGACCCCTGCACAATTGAGAGGAAAGCCCGAAGAATTAGTGTGACTTCCAAAGTACAGGCAGACGTCCATGATACCCAGACAGCAGCTGTGGATGGTTTGTATTTGTGTGTCCTGAGTTTATGTAGAATGTCCAAAGATACATCCTCAGACCTTTATTTTTTGCTTTAAAAATTATTCTATAACGAGTTTCTTAGGCTGTTCTGTCCAAGAGAAATATAATGTGAGCCACATATATAATTCAAAATTTACTAAAAGCCACTTAGTTGTATTTGATATGGTATATAAAGAATATTTCAGTATGAAATCAATGTAAAATTATTAATATTTTACTTTACTGATAGTGCCTATAGCTCAGTGGGTAGGGTGCCAGCCACATACAATGAGGCTGGCAGTTTCGAACCTGGCCAGCCAGTTAAAACAACACTGACATCTGCAACTACAACAACAGCAAAAAATAGCCAGGCGTTGTGGTGGGTGCCTGATGTCCCACCTATTTGAGAGGCTGAGGCAAGAGAATTGCTTAAGGCCAAGAGTTTGAGGTTGCTGTGAGCTATGGCACTGTACCCAGCGTGACAGCTTGAGGCTCTTGTGTCAAAAAAAATATTTTAACTTTTCTTTACTAAATCTTTAAAATTTGAGATATATTTTACTCTTATATCGCATCTCAGTGTTTTTTTTTTGAGACAGAGTCTCATTTTGTTGCCCTTGGTAGAGTGTGTGGCATCATAGCTCCTAGCAACTTCAAACTCCTGGGTTCAAATGATCCTCTTGCCTCAGCCTCCAAAGTAGCTGGCACCACAACGCAGAGCTATTTTTAGAGACAGGGTCTCGCTCTTGCTCAGGCTGGTCTTGAACCCTTGAGCTCAAGCAATCCACCCACCTTGGCTTCCCAGTGTGTTAGGATTATAGGCGAAGCCACCGCGCCCAGCCTTCACATCTCAGTTTGAACAGGCTACATTTCACATGCTCAGTAGCTGCATGTGGCCAATGGCTACCATATTAGATTACCTCTAAGTTAATAGTAAAGAGAAAGCAAGGCCAAATAAGTTAATAACTCGAAAGCTCTGGATTTTGTAACTTCCTACTGAAGCTTTCTTATGCTTTTTTAACTTTAAAGAAATGAGGAATTCAGTTGAAATGAAGTTTCTAAAAATGTCACGAATGGATCAGCGCCTGTGGCTCAAGTTGCTAAGGCGCCAGCCACATACACCTGTGCTGGCAGGGCCACTAGCCCTGGCCCGCCAAACAATGATGGCTACAACCAAGAAATAGCCGGGCGTTGTGGTGGGCGCCTGTAGTCCCAGCTACTTGGGAGGTGGAGGCAGGAGACTCGCTTGAGCCCAGGAGTTGGAGGTTGCTGTGAGCTGTGATGCCACGGCACTCTACCCAGGGCAACAGCTTGAGGCTCTGTCTCAAAAAAAAAGAAAAATGTCATGGATGTTTGAATTTGTGCAACCATTCTACTTGATATTTCTTAAATTACCCTGAATGTGTGAAGAAAGTAGACAAATCCCATTCTAGGCTCGGTGCTCACAGCACAGTGGTTACGTCGCCAGCCACGTACACCGAGGCTGGCAGGTTCCAACCCTGCCTGGGGCAGCTGAACAACAATGACAACTGCAACAAAAAATAGCTGGACGTTGTTGTGGGCACCTGTAGTCCCAGCTACTTGGGAGGCTGAAGCAAGAGAATCGCTTAAGCCCAAAAGTTAGAGGTTGCTGTGACGCTACGACACTCTATTGAGGGTGACATAGTGAGACTCTGTCTGAAAAACAAAAGAAAAATCCCATTCTAAGAACAAATAAGCAGCATGAGAGTACCTTATACTTCAATAGTTAAAAGAAATTTTACTGTTGATATATTTCATTTTTCTTTGAAACTTATGTAGAAAATATTTTCTACATAAGGCCTGAAATATTTTAGCTTTTTAACTATGCCATAACAAAGAAAATGTTGCATACCTTTAAATCAAATGAGAACATCTATCTAAAATGCCTTTGGGTTTTACCTGCTTCTATATATATTTTTTTTTTTAGATTTTGAGACAGACTCTCACTTTATTGCCCTTGGTAGAGTGCTGTAGCATCATAGCTCACAGCAACCTCAAACTCTTGGACTCAAGCAATCTCCTTACCGAGTAGCTGGGACTAGAGGTGCCCCCCACAACGCCCAGCTATTTGAGGTGCAGTCCCGCTCTGGCACAGGCTGGTCTCGAACTCATTAGCTCAGGCAATCATCCACCCAACCTCGGCCTCCCAGAGTGCTAGGTTTACAGGCATGAGCCACTGCACCACTGTACCCAGCCTAGATGCTTCTATTTTAATAATACTTCTCTCTGATGAAATGAGCAGTGTCTTTTTGGGGAAACCAAAAATAATTCTAATTTAAATGTTTAAAAATAATTTTTTTGTACATTACTTCAGAGTAATTATTGCAAATTAAATTGTCATAGTACGAAACACTTAAAAGAGTCCTGAGGTCCTGGATTAGTTAGGTTAAAAGGTTTTTCAATTTTTTTATGTAGTTTTAGCAAAAAGGAATTTGAGAAACTTTTTGTGGGTACACAGTTTTATTGTAACAAAGCAACTTGTACACTTTTAACGTTTAAAACTGAGCATCATCTTTCCTTTCCAGAGAAACAAGAATTTAAAAATAAACAGGAACAAAATTACAGTAGAGAATGTCAATTCCAAATAATATCCTACAGGTTCTACCCATTCTCCCATTTGAGGGCTCAAATCATCATTAGGAAATTATTTTAAAAGTATCATCTTAAATTGCAAGGATATCCATTAAACATGCCAACTTAAATGTCAAATGCCCACTTAACCATCTCAAACCCACCTTCTGCTGACCTATATCTTTTTTTTTTTTTAATTTTTGTTAAATCATAGCTGTGTACATTAATGCAATTATGGGGTACAATGTGCTGGTTTTATATACATTTTGAAATACTTTGGTTAATAGCCTTCACTGCATTTTCTTTGTTATTGTGTTCAGACATTTATATTTTATACTTAGTAGATTTAACATGTGACCTTATAAAATGCACAATAGGTGTTGTCCCACCAATTAAACCCCATTTTTTTTAACAAGCGGTAAGTAAACATACATACTGGTAAATGTCCATATTCACATAGAGACACGGTGTACTCTCTGAGCCCAATATACAGAGAAAAGAGGAAAAAAGCTAGAATTCTATGCATTACTCACAGGGGCCCAGCACAGTGAAGGGAGCAGGTTTTTCTTTTTTCCCCACAGAGCTTGGCGGTGTTAAGTCCACACAGTAAAACAAATTTGTAACAGAAACTGGTAGAAAGTCTTTTCCCATTGCATTCTGTTCAAGCTATTTCCTAGCAAAATAAGTTGAGAACCATGGTGTAGAGAAAGGAGACCTCAAGAACAGGGTGACTAAGCATAAGAGTTTCAAAAACAAAGACTGCAACTTGCTCCCACGAACTGGAGAAAATTTTTTAAAAGGTTGGAATCCATCAGTGTTCTGTTAGTCATCTTTATCCACCTGTTCTTCCTTCCCTGCGTCGTCACCTTTAACACCTCCATCCTCATCTTCTTCATCATCCTCCAGCTCAGGAGCCAAGTAGTAATGTAATGGATTTGGCCAAATATCTTCTTTGATGAGCTCACCTAATTCATCCGGACCTGCATCAAGATGGTCAGTAAACCAGTTAAAGAAGCTCTTTGGTCCCTGACGCTTCCTTTTCCTGCTGGCTTGACTCTGTGTTTGACCGGAACGCTTCGTCAAGTCCATTTCAAATTTCCATTTGATTTCAGTGGACTTTGTAGATTCATCACCATTCTCATCCAGATGAAATTCTTTGGAGATAACTTTATTTTCAAAGTAAGGGTTTTCATCAAAATGAAAGTCTATTCTGTAAGCTGATTTATCATCTTCAAATTCGATCACTTCAACTCTGGTCAAATAATGCAGTGCCTCTACCTCCTCCTCCCCAAGCAGCTGGGACACTTGCGGATGGCAGACAAATGTTGTTACCCAAAACTGTGGGATTTTGGCGATGAATTTTGACCTCTTCTCAAAAAATGGTTGGCGGAGTTTGTTATACTTCTGTTCTATTTTCAAAATCTCCTTAGCGGCTTGTTCATTAAGCCCGTCTATTTCAGTTTGTACTTCGTCAGCACGTTCAAGTAGTTCTTGCTTTTCTTTTTCTGCCTTTGCGTAGGCCTCGTCGTCTTGGATGGAGCTGAGCTCCTTTTTACCGACTTTGGCCACAGGCTCCGACATGCTGCTGCTCTATGTTGGTCAAGGTGGAAAGAGCGGGGAGAAAGAAAGGCGAAGAGGGCAGGCAGGCGGCTTTCCCTCAGTCTACTCACGCCAACACGCGCTGGGAGCGGGGAGCCAGAGCGGAGTCCAAGCGCGAGTCCGGCCACCACTTCTGGTGTTTGCAAGCGCTCGCTGTTTGCGCATGCGCTGTCCTCACAGTCCGGTGATAGCGCATGCGCTGTCCTCACGGCCTGACTAGGGGAGGGGGGATGAGGCTCCTGCTTACAGAGGGGAGGTGTCAACAGGCACAGGCTGCTCAGCTCTGCTCAGCTCCTTCGCGCTCTGTGCTCCTGCTCGTTCCTTAATGCAATTTTTATTTGTAATTTAAGTTCTCGTGATCGACCACTTTAAATACCAACACATACTTCTCTACTCTTCTGAGACACCTTCACTAAATGAATTTAGGTAGTCTAATGTCTTTGCATTTGCTAAGTTTCGTGACAGATTGTTTAGTACCACCTCTACTAGAGCAAAGGTTCATTTTCTACTATATGTTTCTTCTCTTTAATAATTGAGCAGTGGCTTGGTGTCCGTAGCAACAGTGGTTACGGCACCAGCCACATACACCGAAGGTGGCAGGTTCGAGCCTGGCCCTGGCCAGCTAAACAACTGCAACAAAAAAAATAGCCGGGCGTTGTGGCGAGCACCTGTAGTCCCAGCTACTCGGGAGGCTGAGGCAAGAGAATCGCCTAAGCCTAAAAGCTGGAGGTTGCTGTGAGCTGTGTGATGCCACGGCACTCTACCAAAGGCGGTAAAGTGAGACTTTGTGTGTATTAAAAAAAAAAAGAAAAAGTTGGAGGTTGCTGTGAACTGTGATGTTACGGCATTCTACTGAGGGCGAGGAAGAACAACTGTCTCACACACACAAAAAATAAAATAATTGAGCAGAACAGTAATACCTTCAAGTATGTATCTTGACCCCTAGGTCATCAGGCTTGTGCTAACCTGACTGCAGGCTCTACATGATGACTGCTGGCATGTCTAGGGTTTTGTTTAGGGTTGGTTTTTTTTTGTTGTTGTTTTTTGTTTGTTTCTTTTTTTGAGACGGTCTCACTGTGTCATCCTGGGTAGAGTGCTGTGTGGTGTCACAGCTCACAGCAACCTCCAGCTCCTGGGCTTAAGCATTCTCTTGCCTCAGGCTCCGAGTAGCAGGGTCTACCGGAGCCCACCACACACCTGGCTATTGTTTGGTTGCAGTTGTCATTGTTTAGCAGGCCTGGGCCAGGCTCGAACCCACCAGCCTTGGTGTATGTGGCTGACGCCCTACTCACTGAGCTACAGGCACCAAGCCTAGGGTTTTTGGGTTTTTTTTTTTTTTTAAATAGGATTCTGCTTGTAAGTGGGGAAACTAAAAGACTGTGCATGTGAGTTAAGGGTGGCACTTCTGGTTGCTCCATTTGATCTTGCTCTGTGCTGTGACTGGCACAGTTTTGCTCACTTTCTCCTTGGTTGTAACTGTGTCAGGAAGGGAAGGAAAGCAGCCTGTCCCTAGGAGACATGGTGGAGAGAGGAATAGCTAATGAGGAACCACTGGAGGGTCTACTGAGCAGCTGTATCATGGTGAGGATGAGGCTCCTGATCCTTCACGTGATCTTTACTGCTCTTAAATAAGACAGAATAACTCGATGTTCAAGTCAAGAGATACCAAGGAGACAACCAGCATGGAAAGGATGAAGATGCTTTCTTCTACAGGGTGAGAGAGGAAGCAGTCCACCTGATACGGGCAAGGATCTTATTTGCAAATGTAAACCACACTCAGGCGGAATCCATAGAGATACCACTGGTCAGCAGGAATGCCACCTCCAAACAGATTTGAAGGAGACACTGATGGAGTAGGCTTGCCAAGGCAAGCCCCCTTTCATTTTGACCTTACTGTGTTCTTCAATCTCATAGTTAAACTTCTTTATTCCATTTCCTGCAAGTGTATCTCCACAGTGACACCATCCGTTTGGGCAACTTTAAGTTCCTCTACCTGTTTGTTCAACTTCTCTTCTTTTCACATCACATGGAAAATGTGCGCCAGGTAAAGAGTTTGGACATAGACACAAACATGATCTTGTGTCTCCATTTAAGTACAACTCCATGGGCTCCTTCACCTATAACACCAAGGGTCTCAAATTTGTTTATCACATTACCAATGTTAGGAATCTTCATGAGGATAAACTTTTTTGATGTAAGCCACAGAACATGACACCAAAAAAAGAGACTTCTGAGAAAGTTGTACAGTAAGAACAAAAAATGTCCAAAGGAAGAAATTCTCACTGGTTGGCAGGAATTTTCACATATTTGTTCAATAGTGCCGTATTAAATGACTCCAAATCCTCCACCTCCAGCAGGGCATCCCACAGCTCCTGAGGCCACCAGTCACTTCTGAGAAACCGTTTCATATTAAATATTTACACTGCCACAATCTAAAACTGAAGACTACATTTGGAATTAACATAGCAAATGGAATCTAAAGAGTTTAATATCTTAGATTGTCTTACTATAATAATTCATAAAATAAAAAGTTACCTATTCTAGAAAAGGATAATTTTGAGTTTTTAGAGCCTAATAAAAGCCAACAGCAGTAAGGTAATTTTTTTTTTTTTTTTTTTTTTAGTGATAACTTTTGAGGCATGTTGTTGTCTTTTTTTCCAGACAGTGTCTCACTTTGTTGCCCCCGGTAGAGGGCTGTGGCATAGCTCACAGCAACCTCAGACTTTTGGGCTCAAGCTGTCCTCTTGCCTCAGCCTCCCAAGTAGCTGGGACTACAGACACCTGCCACAACACCCGGCTTTTTTCTTTTTTTTTGGTTGCAGTTGTTTAGCAGGCCTAGGCCAGGCTCGAACCTGCCAGCTTTGGTATATTGCTGGCCCTACTCACTGAGCTTTGGGCCCCGAGACTTTTTTGAGACAGGGTCTCACTTTGTCACCCTGGGTAGCTCATAGCAACCTCAAACTCTTGAGCTCAAGTGCCTCCCGTGTAGCTGGAACTATAGGCGCCATTTAGAGATGGGGTCTCACTCTTGTTCAGGCTGGTCTTGAACTCCTGAGCTCAAGCAATCTATCTGCCTTGGCCTCCCACAAGGTTAGGATTACAGGCGTGGGCCACTGTGCCCAGCCCTATATCCATCTTCTTTGCTCTAATCAATTTATTTTTACTATAAGAAGATTATGTATCTTAAACTTTGTGTTGAATTATGCATTTCTAATAGGTATGTTTATTAATTGGCCTACACATTAGATAAAGTAGGAAATTCCTTCCTTGCTTTTTGTAGTGTTTCCTATTAGTTTGAATTATTCTTGGATACAATTTAATGTTTTTCTCCCCCCTCCCCCACTCTCTTTAACCCTAACTCCCATCAGAGCATCTACCTGGCTCTAAACAGAGTCCTCGGACACAGCCTCGAGATGAAGACTATGAGGGGGCTCCATGGAATTGTGACAGCTGTACCTTTCTCAACCACCCGGCACTAAATCGCTGCGAGCAGTGCGAGATGCCACGGTACACTTGAATTCGGAACAGTCCGCACCAGGCTGAGAGTGAAATGTTAAGCATCACCAGAAGAAAGGGAACCCGTGGGAATCTGTTCATCTGCCCAGCCTTTCATTTCTGATTGCACAGTGGAGAGGAGGAATGGCACTGTGGCCACTGTGCTCAGGAAAGGGAAAATGGGGAGGTTTCTTTTTTTCCTTTCTTAACTTCTGTTGCAGAATGAGAGATAGAAAGGGATACTTGAAACTAGGAAAGGATTCACTCCTGAAAGAATGTACATAGAGCAGTCAAGAGCTCTTCTGTGGAATCCCAATTGTTAAAGTTACTGCTGAGTAGTCCTTATTTTATAAACTAGAACTTTCAATCATGGTAATGTTACAGTTTATGCAGACAAACTGTGAATCCCAGAGCAGACTTACCTAGTCACAGCCCTCTGGAAACCAAGGCTCCCTTATGCTTCTTCCCGTTGCGTCCTTCTAAAGAGAAGGACAGGAAAAAGCACCCAGAATATGATTTTTTTTTTTTTTTTTTGGGGGGGGCAGGTAAAATAAAGGTATTTGTAATTGCTGCTTTTTTTCAGGGGTAATTTCCAACATACATACATATACATAAACAATATGTTTTAAAATGTGAGTTGTAGCAGTCAGGAATTAGGCATATCATGCCCTTTGTTTGAAAGTACAATCAGAGGTGATAAGATCCCTTTTGCTTGTATAGTGATTCATCAAGCTGTATCAACACTGGTAACTAAGACTTACTTATGCCACATAAGAGATATATTTTTTAAGTCACTGCATGCTTTTATTAAGCTATCAGTTTTAAAAATAACAATGTCCTTACAAAGTATGACTTTATAAATGACATTCTCATAAAACTGCACTTTGCCAATAGCACAGTGAATGTATGCCAAATTCAAGTCCATTCCAAAATTCATTTGGAAATCGAAGTTAGCTGTGGTTCTTAAGAAATGTTCATTTCCTTCTTTCAATTTTGTGATGGATTCATGATGTTTACAGCACAGATAGTACTTTGTGCCATAATTCTAATTTAGCTGAGAAAAATCAATATTAGCTATTCAATAAAGATTTGCACATGTTAATAAACCAAAATGTGAGGGAAATTACAGTTGGCCAATAAAAGTTGCATACTGCATTATTTGAGAAGAAAAGGATAGTCAAGAAATAATAAGAGAAAGAAACACAGAGGACTTTGAAACAAAGAACTTTTAGTATAACTGCATTCAGAGGTCATTTGAATTTGTGCAGGCAGTTCAGCTAATAAAGCACTCCTGTGAAACAGAACTTCAGGGTGTGGATAACTGAAGAGATGTAAAATCATGTGACTCACTAGGGTGTATCACTGGAAAATAGTAGCTCATTTAAGGTCTCTGCCATTGTTGAATTTCCTTGATAGCTCAGAATTGTGTTTTGGAATTTCATGTTGGTGAACATAAACAGCAATAAAGTTGGTAGGTTTTTCCCATTCTGGAGGATTTTGAAGTTATAATCTTAGAAATATCCATTTGCTTATACAGGTGGCCCACTGTATAGACACACATATACCCTTCATGTTGTCATTGTATTATTTAGCAGTAATCTCTGGCAGACCTGGATAAATAAGCTGCTCTTAGTAACATAATGAAACCAAAGGCGTAATAACTCATCATAGTTTTCCATTAAAGTCATAATTTCACACTCTGCCTACAGCTTTGAAAACATTTTTTCCATATGTAAAAAATTCCCCAAAATACATCTTCTCATCTTCCAAAGCAAGCATGGTTATGTAATTACACTGATAAAACATCTCTCATGTAACAACTGTGGCAAAACTGTGAAAATAATGGTGAGCAAGCAGATGGGCATAAAAGCTGGGTCCTGAAAACAGCATTCTTTAAAGGCTTTTGTAACACTGATCTCTGTCAGTCTCTACTAATAGTCTAGTTGTCCTGCTGTTCTATAATGCCTTTGCCTTTGTATGGTTTCATATCTCTTTAGTGATGGTCAACCCCACTTGGTTTTAAGTTACAATTTAGGGGAATAATCTACATACTGCTTGATGTTCTAGCTGAAAGGTTTATCAGTATTCGTAGTGGTATGCTGAAGTGGCAGCAATTGGCAGGTGTCAATTGAGAACCAAAGTAGCATGTTTGAAAAGTCTGACGCTTTATTAAAACCATGTAGATGACTTTAAAACTATCACATGAAAATACATCGAAGTTAATAAGCTGTTATCATACAGTAGATACATGGTTTCAGTCCTTTGGTATATGTAGGCAATTATTGTTTTCACCAATGGGGGGGATAGAAAACAGTATTTGATAGGTGTAGAGGGTGGGGTATGAGGCAGCAGAGATTGAAGGAAATTTAGTACACCTTAATTTGTGTGTAAGTTTCATATGCCAACATAGGCCATGTTCAGTTTTTAAAATAGGCAAAATGATTTGACACTGATAAATTTGGTATGTTTAACTATGTCCTATATGTATTGCTTCTTTGCCTATGACCAGTTTGAACAAGAATTCACCCAACTTTAAAGGTCCCTTTTCAAAAAGGTCTCCTAGCCAGATTGGTACGCACAGTTCACAGTTGGCACGCAAGGGATAGGATATAAATTGGATGATGCCTGGCTGATGTGGCTATGTACTTTGGATCAGCCGGTGTACTTCTTGTTTCTTGCAGGTGGTTTTTTCTTAAAATTTGACTAATTTGATGTAGCTGGTGACATATAGACCTGACTATGCATTTTATATTATTTCACTGTTTTATAAACTGGGTTTTTAGAAGCACGTTGGCCATTCTGTTGCCCATTTAAAGTACATTGCCCCCTTAAAACTTTGGAGTTCTTAAAAGCGTTTAATGTGGTAATAGAGGAGCCATAAACTTTCTAAGTGTAAAGAGTTTTGATATTGACCTTGTTTGAAAGAGTAGCAGCAGGGGTTTCAGAGAAACGTGTTGTAAAAATGTAGTTTTAGAGCAGATTAATGATGATGGGGAAAGTCTTGTTAATTTGTGTTTATTTCCCTGGAAGAAATGGGAAGTGTGATAAGCAGTTTAATTTTTAAGGAGCTGGTCTCAATTTTAGTACTTTTTAATTATTAAAAGAAGTCAATGTTTCCTTAAGTTTTGTCTTTGCTTTGTCACAGTTTTCTAGGGTTAATATCCAAATTTCTGTGGCAACTCAATTTTATATAGTCTTTTAAAAGGTAATTGTAATGTCTGACAATATAAACAAAAACAAGAATATAAGGCATAGAAGAATTGTCCTTCAAAATATCAATGATGCATCCTGGAGTGTGACAATGTCCCTTTATAGTTAAAAATTTAATATTATACCATCATTAGACCTGGAGTGAGTCCATGTTACAGTGTGTCTGTATACATGTAGAGAAGGAAAAATGACAACTGAAATGTTACTTTTAAAAATCAGAATTGGGCACTGTCTGTGTTGCACCACTACTGTATCTTTTTGAAAGAATTAACAGCATTTTCCTATGTAAAAGTTTTCTGATGACATTTTCACATTCACCAGACAGTTTTTTCCTGTATTATTTGCATCCCCAAGTATTTAATACAAATAGATTTTGCATGGCTTGGGCATTCAGAGATTAATAGAATGACTCAATTTTAATTTCTAAAGCCATGAAAAGTTGCTTTAAGACTGAACAATTCTGAATTCTTATTTATAATGACACCCAGTGTCTATGTTTCTTTCCCTACTGTAAAAGAATTGATCAGTTTCTTCATTAAAGCAGCAAGAACTTAAGTCTTGTAAATATCATGTCTCTTAAATTTCCATGTATGCTGTGAATGAAGTTATTTTGAGATGAGATTGTACAAAGGCATTCTAAAAGGCTATGCATGCATCGTACCTCCAAATAGTACATATTCGGAAAATCAAAGGTTCCTGCAAAATAAATTAATAAACTAAAAGCAAACACTACATTCTGCATCTTTTCTGTGTAGTTGGAAATCATGTACAATATCAAACTAGTTCTAGTTCCAACACCCATTTGAAATATATTCTCACAAACCTAATCATTCATCACATTTTTCTTATTTTATTAGAACATGTAGTAGGGTATCAAGTATTACTCTTATTTGAAAATTTGATAAAAGTACCGTATATACTCGAGTATAAGCTGAGTTTTTTCCGGCACAAAATTTGTGCCAAGTTCGGGTTTTTCGGCACATACTCGAGTATATACGGTATATGTATAATCAGGTCTTATGTAAAAGTTGGAATATATTAGGAACTTATACTTTTCATTCCACTTCAATGTGGAATGAACAAGTAATTTTTAAAAAATATTTGTTATTTCAAAGGCAAATAATCAGGTTCTGACACTCATCTTGGTGGAGTCTGTACTAAACCTTCCCAACTCTTACACAGAAGTCACAAGTAGTAGATAACCTTTAGTGATTAAGCACATTTAAATTCTAAGTCATTGCTACTACATTTTTTAACACATGAAAAATTGCGAACATATACAAGTACAGAAAAGTTGTTTGACGATCCCCATTTACTCATTACTCAACTTCTAAAATTATCCAGGTATTGTTGGGTTTCAAGGCAGCTGCCTGTCTTAACTGTCAGGGTCAGCTGCCTGAGTCCTTGGTTCTTAGAATGCTCTTGGTCAAAAAATGACCAGGCATCCTAAAGTAAGGCAAGAATGAAACAAAGTTTACTGAGGAAGAGAAAGGTAGGTGTATAGAGTGAGAGCAAGGTACGTTCGCTGTGGGCAGCAAACAGACCTCCATTGCTAGGGCAAGTAGGAAAAGAGGTGAAGGTTATGAGCAGTGGTTCTCTTATGCCACCTGGGTTCAGGCCTACCTCATGGTTCCAAGGTCACCTTGGGACCAGAGTCTTACTGCACAGGCAGACCTTCCATGAAAATCTGAGTACCGCATGGGCGTGGGGAGCTTGTGATTAAAATTAGTCTTAAGGCTGTTTGAGGTCACCTTCAAATCTCTATTGTACCTATTAGGCTAGAGTCATCTATATCCTTTTGCAGTTGGCAGGCTAAGTTCTGATTGGTAGATTGGCATGGTGATCCTCCACATGTGTGAGCAATCATTAGGGACAAAATAAAGGTGGGTGGCACTGGGATCCACTGCCCCCTTTCCCTGGGACATCCTTTTTAACAGGTAGCAGCTTTCCCAACCCTTGGCTTATTTTGAAACAATTCTGAGACATCAATTCATTTGTAAATAAACTTTTAACATAAGCACAATATACTCATCACACCTTAACAAAATTAATGTTTTTAATGTCAAATATGCAGGGTTAAATTTCTCCAGTATTCTCATGTATTTTTATAAGCTTATCCAAATTAGAGCCTAAACAGTACTTCAAACTGATTTATGTCTAAAAATCCTTTATCTACCTATGCATTCTCATGCTATCAGAAACCCAGTTGTTTATTAACCGGATTGTTTTTTTTTTTTTGGGGGGGGGGGACAATAGTCTATGTCACCCTTGGTAGAGTGCTGTGGTGTCACAGCTCACAGCAACCTCAAACTCTTGGTCTTAAGCAATTCCCTCACTTCAACCTCTCAAGTAGCTGGGACTACAGGTGTCTGCCACAATGTCCGCCTATTTTTTTGTTGTAGTTCTCGTCTAGCTGGCCTGGGCTGGGTTCAAACCCACCAGCCTTGGTGCATGTGGCCAGCACCGTAACCACTGTGCTACGGGCACTGAGCCTAGATAACTTTTAAAATATCTTGGGTTGTCCTTTTTAAATGATTTAGTTACTTCAAATCTGTTTGGTTACCATAATAGTGTTCACCATAGTGCTTATTTTCAAGACGTGTGAAGACTAATATGTAATCCCACTACTAGTATACTGATTTCGCTTCAGATACTGACCAGCTCAGTTTTCTGTACTAAAGACTGAGGACTGTTGTGAGGGGGTGCCCCTTGTCTCCTACAACATTCAGCCAGAGACTTCCTTGACTGTGTTGTATCCTATTGGCCTTTTTCTAGGACATTGACCAGGTAACATTTTATGATGGAGATTTCAAAGAATATTAATAGGATATGAAATAAGTGGGTGAGATTTCACAAGTTCTAAATTCTTAGAGCAGTCAAACCATCTATCTCACTTGTTCTATCTCTTGAAGATTAGTGGGTGTACTTTCGACCACCTTTTCATAACGTGACAGTGATAAATGCATATTGCAGGAAAAGTGAAGTGATGCAGCCTGGCTTTAGAGTTTTGCATTGTAATTTAAGGAAAAAATTCTAATTCCTACAATGTATATTACTTTGCTTTCTCTATGGAACTGACGCAGTTTACTTGGTCAAGAACTGCTAACATACAGAGCCATTTCTAAATTCCATCCCCCAATCCTGCTTTTCTTTAAATTACTAAGAATATTTTGATTTGGGTGTGCATGATTCAAGAAAGATCTTCATTTGAAAGGTATGTGGGAAATAGCTCGGCCTTTGTGGCAGGCGCCTGTGGTCCCAGCTACTTGGGAGGCTGAGGCAAGAGAATCGCCTAAGCCCAGGAACTAGACGTTGCTGTGAGCTGTGATGCCATGACATTCTATCCACGGTGACAAAGTAAGACTCTGTCTCTTTAAAAAAAAAAAAAAAAAAAAAAAACAGGTCTGTGGTGTTGGGAGGAGAAGATTGGATTCGCATATCGAAATAAATTCCTGCATAGTGCCTGTGGCTCAGTGAGTAGGGTGCCAGTCCCATATACCAAGGGTGGTGGTTTAAACTTGGCCTGGGCCAAACTGCAACAAAAAAATAGCAGGGCGTTGTGGTGGGTGCTTGTAGTCCTGGCTACTCGGGAGGCTGAGGCAAGAGAATCGCCTAAGGCCTGAGAGCTAGAGGCTGCTGTGAGCTGTGATGCCACAACTCTCTACTGAGGGTGATAAAGTGAGACTGTCTCTTAAAAAAAAAAAAGGGAAGAAACAAATTCCCTATACATTCTATTTGACACCAAATGATCACACATGTCAGAGGGACTCTGATTTCAAGATTACAATTGAGTTTCTCTTTCCAAATTCCACTGACATAATGAAGGAACTTTTTAAATTTCAGGATATTAGGGGGTACATGCGTTTTGTTTACATACTTTGTTTTTTGCACGAATTGAGTCAAGGTTATAACCATGCCCCCTCACCCAGTGTGTACTGTACCCAATAGCTGTGAATTTACCCACTCTGTCCTCCCTCCTCTCCCAGCTTTTCAGTGAGATTTGAGACAACCAAACATTTTTAAGGGTTGGAAAACAAGGAAGGATTCTCCTGAGGTCAGAAATTACAGGAAACAGATGGGGATTAGCTGCAAAGGGAAGTGGCAACAGTGTTTTCCAGCCACAAGTTGAAGGTCAACTGCAAAGCAAATCTATAGAGTTCCCTTGCTGAGCCCATGAAGACCTCCAAACACTGAGCAGTGAGCAAACAGAAGGACCTGTGAGGGCAGGAAGCACGTGGATTGCAGCATCTTGCTTTCTGGCTCACTTGGCAACACAGTTTACTGAATAAGAAAACACTTTATAGGTAGGTAGTTGGCCACCTAGTTAAGGGACATAGGCACCAAGTAACTTTAAAGCTGCCACAATGCACATAGAGGAAAAGCTGGCTTAGCCCAACTGAGGATTCCAAGAAGTAGTAGTTATTATTATTATTTTTGCAGTTTTTGGAAGGGGCTGGGTTTGAACCTGCCACCTCCAGCATATGGGGCTGGTACACTGCTCTTTCGAGCTACAGGCGCCGTCCGCCCCCGTCCCCCCCCCCAAGTAGTTTTCTAAAATACCACCCTATAGTACCTGCTTACTGAGTATCTGAAAAATAATTAGAAAAGCACTGAACTCCCCAATCCTTCTAAGACTTAACTAACTTTCAACCAAGAAAAAATAAGAATACAGGGGCAGCTCCTGTGCCTCAAGGAGTAGGGCCTGGCACCATATACCGGAAGTGGTGGGTTCAAACCCAGCCCTGGCCAAAAAATAAATAAATAAATAAGACTACAGAAGAAAAGTAGATGGCTCAGCACCTGTTGCTTAGTGGTTCTGGTGCTGGCCATTGGAGCTGGTGGATGCAAACCCAGCCCAGACCTCCTAAAACAACCACCACCAACACAACCACAAAATAGCGAGGTGTTAGGCATCTATAGTCACAGCTAGGTGGGAGGCTAAGGCAAGGGAATCGCTTAAGCCCAGAAGTTTGATAAAGAAAAAGACAGACATATAAAGAAAGAGGGCAGACACACAGGACGACAGACAAAAAGATGGACAGAGACAGAGAGAGACAGAGAAAGAAAGAAGGCAAACAGACAGGAGGACAGACAGAAAGAGACAAAGAGGGCAGACAGACAGGAGGGCAGACAAAAGGACAGAGACAGAAAGAGGGCAGACAGAAAGATGGACTGAGAGAGAGAGACAAAGACAGAAAGAGGGCAGACAGACAGGAGGACAGACAGACAAAAGGACAGAGACAGAGGACAGACAAAAAGATGGACAGAGACAGAGAGAGACAGAGACACAGAAAGAAAGAGGGCAGACAGACTGGAGGACACACAGAAACAAAGAGAGAGAGAAACAGAAAGAGAGAGTGCAGACAGACAGGAAGACAGAGACAGAAAGAAACAGGGCAGACAGACACAAAGACAGAGACAGAAAGACAGAGGGCGGAGAGACAGGAGGACAGACAGAAACACGACAGAGAGAGAGAAACACAGTCAGAAAGAAAGAGGGCAGACAGGAGGACAGAGACAGAAAGAAAGAGGGCAAATGGACAGGAGGACAGACAGAAGGACAGAGACAGAGACACAGACAGAAAAAAAGAGGGCAGACAGAGAAGAGGACAGACAGAAAAACACCGACAGAGATTAATACAATGCAGAGACAGAAAGAGGGCAGACAGACAGGAGGACAGACAGAAGGTAAGAGGCAGAGACAGAAAGAAAGAGGGCAGACAGACAGGAGGATAGACAGAAGGACAGAGATGGAGAGAGACAGACACAAAGAGGACAGACAGACACAGGGACAGACAGGAAGATGTAGAGAGACAGAGAGACACAAAGAGACAGAAAGAAAGAGGGCAGACAGACAGGAGGACAGACAGACAGAAGGACAGAGACAGAGAGAGACAGAGACAGACAGAAAAAAGAGGGCAGATAGACAGGAGAACAGACAGATAGAAGGTAAGAAGCACAGAGAGAAAGAAAGAGGGCAGACAGGACAGACAGAAGGACAGAGACAGAAAGAGACATAGACAAAGACAAAAAGAAAGAGGGCAGACAGACAGGAGGAAAGAGACAGAGACAGAGAGAAAGAGACAAAGACAGAAAGAGGGCAGACAGAAAGGACGGCAGACACGAGGACAGAGACAGAAACAGAAAGAAAGAGGGCAGACAGACAGGACAGACAGGATGAGAGAGACACAGACAAAGACAGAGAAAGAAATAGGGCAGATAGACAGGAGGAGAGACAGAAACATGGACAGAGACAGAAAGAGAGAAACACAGTCAGAAAGAGAGAGGGCAGACAGACAGGAGGACAGGCATGAGGACAGAGACAGAAAGCAAGAGGGCAGACAGACAGGACAGACAGGATGACAGAGACAGAGAGAGACAACGACAGAGACAGAAAGTAAGAGGGCAGACACACAGGAGGACAGACAGAAAGATGGACAGAGACAGAGAGAGACAAAGACAGAGACAGAAAGAAGGAGGGCAGACAGACAGGAGGACAGACAGAAAGATGGACAGAGACAGAAAGAGAGAAACATGGTCAGAAAGAAAGAGGGCAGACAGACAGGAGGACAGACAGATAGCAGGACAGAGACAGAGAATAAGACAAAGCAGAGACAGGGTAGACAGACAGGAGGACAGACAGAAGTACAGAGACAGAGACAGACAGAGACAGAAAGAAAGACGGCAGACAGCGTGCAGGACAGACAGAAGGAAAGAGACAGAGAGAGAAAGAGACAAAGACAGAGACAGAAAGAAAGAAGGTAGACACACAGGAGGACAGACAGAAGGACAGAGACAGAGAGAGAATAAGACAGAGGCAGAGACAGAAAAAAAGAGGGCAGACAGACAGGAGGACAGACAGACAGACAGAAGGACAGAGACAGAAAGAGACATAGACAAAGACAAAAAGAAAGAGGGCAGACAGACAGGAGGAAAGAGACAGAGACAGAGAGAAAGAGAC
>CAUYPK010119747.1:0-14370 GCA_963574355.1 Loris lydekkerianus
AAAAAAAAAAAAAAAAAAAAAAAAAAAAAAAAAAGAGAGAGAGAGAAACCCCAATATTACATTAATATTAAAATAATACTGCATAATTAAAACAGTGTACTGTTGCTATAGGGACTAAAAGTAGACCATTAATCATAGGAAACCACAACAATCTCTGAGTTAGCGTGCTTCAGTGTTAAAATGTGTGAACATGTGGCCGATTTTTTTTATTTTTTTTGAGACAGAGTCTCAAGCTGTCGCCCTGGGTAGAGTGCTGTAGCATCACAGCTCACAGCAACCTTAAACTCTTGGGCTTAAGATTCTCTTGCCTCAGCCTCCTGGGTAGCTGGACACCTGGCCAGTTTTTCTACTTTTAGTAAAGATGGGGTCTCAAACTCCTGAGCTCAAGCAATACACCCACGTCGACCTCCCAGAGTGCCAGGATTACAGGTCTGAGCCACTGTACCCAGCCTGTAATATTGTTTTAATTAATAGAATGTTAATTAATTAAAACAGATATGTACATCTGGTAGCTCATGTTCATCCACCTTGCTTTTATTTATTTATTTTTCAAAATCATCTTGGTGCTCCCTGGCTTTTTACCATCCTGCTTACATTTTACAATCATCTCATCAAATTACACACATACACAAACAGACACATTATTGGAATATTTATTACAATACCATGCACAAACATGTAGCACTCCCCCTGGTTTTCTACATTAAGTTTTATATACTTTCATATTAGATTTATTCATAAGTCAGGTTTTCTTGCTCTTGTAAATAGGATGCCTAAAATTACATTTTCTAATTGGCTGTTGCTGATGTATTGGAACATTGCTGATTTATAAATATTATTTTTATTTACAAAACTTGTTGGAATTTCTTACTAATTCTAATAGCTTGTTGAGTTCTTGAATTTTCTCTGTAAACAATTAAGATTGTCTGAAAATAATGACAATTGAACTTCTTCCTTCTAATTCTTAAAACTATATTAGTCTTCTTTGTGCTTTGCACTGTTTACAACCTCTCTAATACCATGTTAAATCCAAACAGTGACAACAGGCAACTTTATGTTGTTAAATCTTTAAGGAATACATATACCACTATTTAGTGTGATATTCACTAGGTTTTTAAAGATGCATTCAGACATTGCCTCTTTTCCAGATTGCTCTTAGAGAACGGCCTTCAGGATGGATAGTCAGAGGTTTTAATCAGCAGAAAAACAGCTCCTTGGACCACTGCTCCTGAACAGTTATGGGCATATTAACTCTCTAGAACACAGAGTATAAGCTTTATGAGAAAAGAGACTTTGCCTATTTTGTTACTGCTCTTTCTCCAGTTCCAAGTACAGTGTCAATCAGTGCAGGTATTAAACATTTTTGAAGGAATTAATTGCCCTCATGTCCCTCCAACCCCTCACAGACTTTAGCCCACATCTGGAAATTTGCTATGTGTACTCAATGCATTCAAAAAATGTCAGTAGAATGAATGAGCCATTCCAGCCCCTTCGTCTTTCCTTTTGACTCCCCCATTCTCTCACCTGGACATCTATTTCTAAATAACTTAAGTAAAGCTTGATGCTGATGCTTTTGTCAATGGCAGAAAACAAAAATGTTTGACAAGTGTGCAATCTAACTTCATGAATTTCAAAACAGATAACATCCATTTTGATAAATGCATATCATTTTGCAGCTGATGAAAAAGAAAAATGAAAATGGGGCCAAATTATAGTTTGGTACCCAAGACAATAATCAATCCTTCATCATGCTAATGGTCTGTCATGAGACTGTAAAAACCACATGAAGACAGGAAACAGGAAAGTCCTCACACCAGCTTTCTAAGGGAGTCAACATAATTTGGTTAACAAGACACACTTATCTGTGAATGAATTCTAGCTAAGTGTGAACCTGGCAGTTCAATTATAAAATATGTCAAAGCTTTCCAGAAGTGATTACCACCATAACATTGAATAAGGTTACCATGGGCAGAACAGAGTAATTGGTAGAGAAAGGTATATTTTTGAATGTCAAACAACATCTTGCTCCTCTTAGAGTGCTGCTCTCTGCTTCTTAACTAGGAATATTAACTACCTAAAGGTTTCTCATTCTCTTCAGAATGGTCCATTCACATTTTGTTGTTGTTGTTGTTGTTGCTGTTGTGTTGTTATTTTTATTTTTGAGACTGAGCCTCAAGCTGTCACCCTGGGTAGAGTGCTGTGACATCACAGCTCACAGCAGCCTCCAACTCCTGGGCTCATGCAATTCTCCTGCTTCGGCCTCCCAAGTAGCTGGGACCACAGGCATCTGCCACAACACCCGGCTATTTTTTGGTTGCAGCCGTCATTGTTGTTTGGCGGGCCCGGGCTGGATTCGAACCTGCCAGCTCAGGTGTATGTGGCTGGTGCCTTAGCCACTTGAGCCACAGGTGCCAAGCTATATTCATATTTGTTTTTAAATGACATACTTAGGGAGAGAAACATGTAAATCTTTATCAACCAAGTCCTGGCTCTGCCACCTACAGGGCACTGGTAATGTAGGGTGAGGAGAAAGCAATAAAAGGACTAGTGTATGGTGGAAATGGTGGTACACACATATCTCAGAAAAGCTCTTGCTGCCACTGTGCTGGTCTGAATGAAATGTGCACTGCATTGCCACAAGCAACTGATTTATCTCCCCTCACCTGAGCTCTGATTCCGGTGCCCTCATATGCTGCTCTCAACTTCAAGCTCTTTCCCTGCCCCTTAAGTCATCTCTGTGTCTCTCTCTTTCCATCCACCCCTCCTTTCCTCCCTCCCTCTCTTCCCCTCTGAACCCCCTCCCAGCTACACGAACTCAGTAACTGGCTCACCTGCCCCTTAAAGACAGAAAGCCTCCTTCCTGATGCCGACACAGCCCACATGAACAGTTTTATGATGTGAAAACATAAGGTCACTCATCATCCTCCATGATCCCTTCGCTGACTACATCTGTCAACCTCCCTCCTTAAACATACTTCTATGCACAGAATGTAGATTCCAAATTTTCCTAGCTTGGATTCTCCAGGTACAAACCCTGAGTCAAGGATTTGAGTATAAGTAGACTTTTTTGGAAGGGATCCCAGAAACCATCAGAAAGGAATGGGAAAGTGAGTGAGACAGGGAAGGAAAGGAGGTCAATAAAAGGGGTGTTGCCGTGAAGTTACCACTCCAGGCAATGTGAACTCAATTCCACTGGGGAATTCTGGGAAACGGTGTAGACACACCTCAATATTATATATACCATTCAAGGGAAAAAGAAGCTGAGGGATTTATTTAGCCATTTTTATCACCTGTTGATTGAAGGCTACTCACTGGTGACAACAGCTTCTTGGTACCACTGGCCTGCTATGGGCAAGGGCAGAGTTGGCTCAAGTAGTCAGAGAAAGCCCTAAGGCAAAGATTCAATTGTTGACATTTAAAGTTGAGTTGACATGCAATGAAATTGCTAAATCCAAGGAAATATGAGTAGGGACCTGACAGTATCTGCTACCCCAACTACTCAGGGGTAATGGATAACTCTGTTATTTGTGTATTTAGGTAGAAACCCTATCAACAGACTCTATAAAAGAAAAGAAACTTAGATGTAAATCCTCACCATTCCAACCACACCTTAGTCATTCCATCTCAAGGCACTATATGCTCATGCCACTATACTTATTTTTCCCATCTTCACATTGACAAAGTTTATAGTTTGCAGTAGAGTTTAAATTTAGAGTGAAAGTATTCAACAATCAAGTAAACTTCTTTCTCCAGAAAAAAACACTCTATATGTAATATTTTATTAAAACTAGGCAAAATAGTTTTGTGTGGGCAAATGTTCTTATTTTTAGGAATAGGAGAACTATAAATCCTAAGACAATTATCTTTAGGAAAGCATCAAAGTAATAGAAGAAGGAATATTATCTTACCTTTAATGACTTTTTGTAATATCAAAATAAATCATTACTGACTGAGCTGAGAGGTAATTTCAATATTACAAACAAATCAGTATAACAATTAAGCTATCAGGAATGAAATCATATTAAACATAAAAACTACTCTCAGACAACTAAAGATGGCTTTTTGTCTTTAGTAGGAGACCATCAAGATCCAGCTACCAAAATTTCCCAAAGGTCTTAAATGCATCTCTCAGAGTCTTGGGTGCCATTTTGTCCCATGTGTTCACAATGTGGACCAGGGAGATGAAATTTAATGCCTATAAGAAACTAAAAATAAATCATGAATAATGGATTCTAAACAATGGTGGAAGAGTGGGTTCAACCAAAAGTCTTCATCAAAACCCTGAGAGAAATGATGCCATGATCCCAATGGCAAGATTCTAGAAGGAGGAACCTTTGTGGTTTGCATTGGGTTGAGATCTCCTTCTAGGAAGAAAAATGTCCTATATTTATTTTGTACAGAATTCTTTTCATAGTGGTTTTGCTTAAAAAACCATATTGAATCTCCGAACATTTCTGTTGCATCAACCATACATATTATTACCATCTTACCAACAAGGAAACTGAGGCACAGAAAGTTTCAACTACCTTCACTGAGACATTACTAGTAACAACAGCGTATGAAAGCCACTTCACCCAGCCACTCAAGTTTATATGGCTCCTCCTGGTAAACTCAGGCACAGAAATATTTTGTAAATCAACAACAGGCTGACATCTTTCAGAATGCAAATTCAAGTGACTTTCAATTATGAGGATAGTTTAATGACAACAATAGACAGAGGAAGCATATATAAATTGCCAAAAAATGAGCCAGTGAATACCAGTCTAGGGTTAATGCAAATACATTCAGACTGTTTAACATTAGCCCTTGACAATTTCCTTTAGCTTGCATGATTGGTGAAAATGAATATATGCTATCCCTGAAGCTCAACCCTCAAAGGAAATATCTACTGCTAATAAACAACTTCTATAATTTCATGTGCTCTCTGAAAAGTAATGAGTCTCAGAAACTTTAGAACATTCCAAGAGCAAAGAAGGGAAATGGCAATTTATTTAGTGACTTTAATAAAACATGAGGATGCCTGAAGCAAGAAAGTATAATATGGTGGGAATTTTCACTAAATAACATCCATTTGCAGCTGTCATCTGATCTGCGTGGAACTGAGGACAACACCAGATTTGTTATTGATTTGGTTGGGTCGGCTATTCTTCCATTTTAGAGACATTAGAATACTAATAAATTTATTTTCTTCACAAGTATCTATCACAGATAATGTTAAAACTGCCTTTACTTGTAAATGGCTGTCTAAAGGAATCTCAAAGCTATTGCTTAATGATGTCCTCTGTTATATATGACTATAGATGCACGGAAATGCTTGGTCTTCTAATGAACATACTTGTAGAATGCCTACGTTGGGGAGGCACTATTTCTGGCATTTGATTTGAAGTATAGGAGTTGTTTTAACTGTTATATTGTAACAATGGAATGGGTTAGCACAGGGAGTGTTAAAAAATATGGACTCAATGGTATTGGGTGATGGATTAAGTGGAAAGAAATGCGATGACCCAACTTGGAATATGACCAAAATCAACCACATACCAATAATAATAATAATAGTGATAACTATTATAACACAAACTCTGTTGTTGTTGTTGTTGTTGTTGTTGTTTTAAAAAGGTAGACATTTCTAATTTATATTCCAACTAACAACTACTTTTCTGATAATAAAGAATCCCTCACCCAACTTGTACCCCCTAACTTCTTGCTTGTTTGCCTTCCTCTCCCTTGTTAACGCCCAGCACTGAATTAAACCTCCTTTCCTCTTCTGCCCTAGTCTACTGACAAAATTTAGCAAAACAGAGAAATACAGATGATTTCAAACAGTGGTATTCTGCTACCAGGTAGTTCTTCAATGTGGGTATGCTTTCCTCATATGTGCCACTGTTCAGTTTCCACTGGCAGAATTCACAAGTGTTCTGCATCATGCCACCTAAGTCGTATTATTAGTAGGTGATGACCTTGATTCCGACACCACAGACAGAAGTGAGGCTCCAATGTGTAGCCGCCAACTCCGCATACACCAACATAAAGTTTTGTCCAAGATGTCTTCTCACTCTAGCTTATTACTTCCAGTCTCGGGGAGGTGGTATCTCTCTTCAGGATCAAAGTTCATCTTTCCACCTGGTCTTCTGCCCCTCCTCTTCCACTCTACCACATCTGTTCATTCCTTCACTTACTCTTTTCCATCTACAATATCAGTTTTTGACCAAATAGCACTGGACCCTTTTTGCTAGAGCTTAATTATTTCATACATGAAATTTGAAAGTCTTGAGGCTTCCTCACTAAGAATTTTGCTTTCTTTGGTTTCCATAAAGCAGCATCACTGACCTACCACACTCATCCTCTGTCACTGTCACTAACTTTTCCTCAAGATTTTTCTGTTCATAAGAGTAACATATGCACTACAAAATTTTTGTAGAAAATTCTGAAAACACATTCAAAAGAGTCAAATAAAATTTGCTAAATATAAATAATCTGAGCTTTGTGGCATAGTTCTTTCTAAGGCCATATGTTTTCATAATAAGATTCCAATCATTTTCATTATCTTGATTGTGGTGATGATTTTAGAGGCATATACATATGTCAAAACGTATCAGATTGCATCATTTAATACATGCACCTTTTGTATGTCAATAATCCCTCAATTAAGCTGTTTTCAAAATGTAAACAATATGCTAAGAAATTAATATTATTTAGAGATGTAATTAAGAAAATAGACATTGAGCATTTAAATCTACTATAATTAAAAAGAAAAAAAAAATCCTTTGCCAAAGGATGCATTGAGAAAGAAAGAAAAGGATGGGAATGATTGCTATAACTGGAATGTAGGATTGAATCTCTTCTGTTTCTTTTTTGAGCTGAAATTCTCATGCCTTGGAAAGGCTGTCTCTTTCTGTCTGTCTGGAAAAAGCACAATTTAACAGGCTTAAGAATTGGGATAATTGAAAAAAAATCAGTCATGCAAGAAGCAGTTTTATAGTTAGCTTTTATTCACATAAGGACATGGCTATGTCAATTAAAATTCTCCAACACATGGAATATTTGGCATATCTAACAGATACTAAAACCATCCAATGGTGAGATGATAATTTATTTCCCTGAATGCTCAATGCAAGGATAATAGTTTATTTTTAATTTGTGGTCATTATAAATACATGTATTTATTAATATTCTTGTGCATAAAATTATGTTGTATACTCAGATAGGATAGATTTCTAAGAGTGAAATAGCTGAGTGGAAGAAGATTAGCAGTTTTAAGATTCTGTTTACCTTATACTCATTTGTTTACCTAAATGGTTAGGCCAATTTGCTCTCTCATCTGCTGTGGATAAGAATGTTCACCTCACTGTACTGTCATATTTTTATTTATTTATTTATTTATTTATATACTGAGAGAGAGTCTCACTCCGTCACCCTGGGTAGAGTGCTATGGCATCATAGCTCACAGCAACCTCAGACTCCTAGTCTCAAGAAATCCTTTTGCCTCAGCCTCCCAAGTAGCTGGGACTACAGGCGCCTGCCACAAGGCCTGGCTAGTGTTTTTTTTGTTGTTGTTTGTTTGTTTGTTTGTTTGTTTTCAGTTTTTGGCCAGGGCTGGGTTTTAACCCACCATCTCCGGCATTAGTTTTTCTATTTTTAGTAGACATGGGTTCTCACTCTTGCTCTTGCTGGTCTCCAACTCCTGAGCTCAAGGCATCTTCCCACCTCAGCTTCCCACAGTGCTAATCAACTTCTATAATTTCATGTGCTTATATTTTTAAAAACTTCTTGTTACTTTATAAGTCATTAGCCGACTTTATAACCAACAAATGCAACTAAAAAAAGTACAGCTTTATAATTGTGATCAACACGATATTGCACTTGAAAATAAGATTACGGTGCATAAAATTTTGAACTACTCCCACTAGTTTAACCTCCTCACAGTAGCTATGTATCACTACATTGGCTTCTGTCATCTTACTCTATACCTTCATAATTTTAATTCTTTCTTCTTGTTTCCTTTGTTTTCTGCTCTTTGACAGTAACTGACATTAATTCTGATAATAGTCATTTAGAAGTTATTTTTTATTTTTTATTTTTTTTAATTGCAAGATCCTTTAGTAGTAGAAATAATTAAAAATGACATTCTATGTTACATAGTACCATAAAGAACTTTGTGCCAGGCATGGTTTCATAAGTAATTATAATCCTTACAGTGAATCTATGAGGAAAGTACTCACTGTCCTTTTACAGAAAAAAACCCTGAAGCACAGAGAGTAGAAGTAACTTGCATAAAGTCACATAGTTGTAAACAAGAAGTTATTTTTTAAACAATTTACATTCAGCTTAGCGCTTGTAGCTCAGCGGCTAGGGTACCAGCCACATATACCGGAGCTGGCGGGTTCAAACCCAGCCCAGGCCTGCCAAACAACAATGACAACTACAACCAAAAAATAGCTGAATGTTGATGCAGGCGCCTATAGTCCCAGCTACTTGGGAGGCTGAGGCAAGAGAATCCCTTGAGCCTAAGAGTTTGAGGTTGCTGTGAGCTGTGATGCCACAGCACTCTAGCGAGGGCGACATAGTGAGACTGTCTCAAAAAAAAAAAAAAATGTACACTTTATTTATCTAATCTGTATGAATGTGGGGTGAAATTACATCATTTGATTTTCCCCTGTTTGAGACAAGGTATATAATACAGTCTTACATGATTGACCCTCACAACTGTCCCCAATCAAGCTTTTCGTGTTTTTATTAATAAAATATTAAAGGATTTAAAATTCATCCTCTTCTTAAAAGTCATGTATCTTCTCATTTTAGACTAATTATTGACATCTTTAATTTGATTCTATAATCATATTTTACTATTCTACAGGGCTTTCCTAATAATATTCTGTAGCTATTTCATGAAGACTATGTGTTTCTGTGTTCTGTTGCAAAAGTCAAATATTTTCCTGAGGTTTTCCTCTGGAATTGCTTAATTATCAAAAGTTTGCCATTCTTCTGAGCCTTCTAGATACTGTTTCTGTCTCCTTGTTCTGTGGTATTTTTCACATGCCCCATTGTGATTTTTTTTTTTCTTTATTCATCTTAATTAGTCCTTGGTCCTACATACTGACCTGTGCTACTAGTAGAATACCCTCCTCCTATTTACAACAAGATGACAGGTTGATGTGCAAGTTAAACAAAATGTAACTTTACACAGTTATGTACCTTGCAAACTGATGTCTTCTTCTTATCCCACCAGCTGGTTCTCTAGCACATCTGAATTGATGTGTTATATGAAAAACTACAATTCCCAGCCTGCACTGCTACTTAGGGTCTTCCTACAAAGATCCCATGTAATTAATGCCCTACCACCCTATTGCCTGTGGATGTGCACACTTCTCACACCTAGGAGAAAAGAAAGAGAGATTCCCCAAGTTTCAAGCTGGTTCAAATCCTGAATTTCCATGAATCTCTAATGACTTAAGTACAAAATATTTTTCTAACCTTTTAAGAAGTTGTCTTTGGGTCCAAATTCAGTTTCTGTAGTCCTGGTATTAATTTCAGTTTCTTTAAGTTCAGGTACTATATTACTCATTAGTCTTATTTTCCATGTTGAGAGCTTTATTTTTCCTCCTAGGTCTTCATTAGTGTTTTTGTTAGATATTGAGTGAAGCTTCCCTGGGGACTGCTAGCCAGATGCCACTCTGAATAACAACAATAGCAGCAGCTAACATTTATTGAGCACTTACCATGTACCATCTATCCATTTTCTCATTTAATCAACACAACAACCCTCATTTAAGCAAGGATACTCTCTCTTGAGGACATGGGCTGCCTGTACATGCACTTAAAATTATTTCCAAACTCTGAAGCCGTCTGGGATTCAAATAAATGTGGTATACCATCCTTTTCTCTGATTTTCTAAATTTCCTAATCTCTTCAAGCCTGAATTAACCCTTTAGATGCCAGTTTTTCCTTCTTCCTTTGCATGCTAATGATATATAACCTCTTAGCTAATGTTGTAACTAATCTCTCGTTTGATTATATATATATATATATATATATATATATATATATATATATATACACTCATATATATATATATATATATACACTCATGTCATTGATCTTTAATTAATGGGTATTTAGTAATCAAAGAGCTCTTAAAATTCTTCTAGTTGGAGAAATTATGTTTCAGATGCTTGAGTGAATATTTTACTTCTCTGTTATTTTTTAACTTTATGGAAGAAAAGTCTTTTGTAAAAATACATGGGTCATATATACTTTCTGGTACAGGATGCAAATGCTAATGGTTGTAGAGAAGTACTTTACATGAGCACCAAATTCACTAACAGAAGGTCAAGGAATGTTAAGAAGGTAAAATACCTGTACACAATTGCTACAGGTTAAATTTTCTGGAAAGCAGACTGGGAGGAGTTGAACTATGCCTGATGTGTTTAGGGAATGATCAATGCTCTTAGAAAGAAGAAGGGCATAGCAGGATTAAGTAAAAGGAGAAGATGAGCTGTAATGAAGGCTCAGCAACAGCCTCAGCTAATCCCCTGGAAGAGGTCAGAGCCTTCAGAGTTGTCCCAAGTTTGGCCAAAATATTCAGAAGTTTGTACTCCTTCATGAATTGGTAATTAGAACAGGGCCACCTAGGAAAGGAATGGCCTTGGCGAGACCACTCCCTACAGCCTGAAACAATTTCTGAAGATGCTGCCACTGAAGGGTGATTGCTGACAGCTGGGACAGCCTCCATTGAAGTTGGATCTGGGCAGAGAAGAATCCCAATATTCACCACCAAAATTCCCTCTGAAAAGTCAGTCATTTCAGAGATGACCAAACTGCGTCCGTTCATTTCCAATTACTTTAAGGCTTGGTGTAATTTTGTAGTGCTTTTTAAGTCCTAATAAAATAAAAAACCTTGTCTCTACTAAAACTAGCTGGGTATCATGGCAAGCCCCTGTAGTCCCAGCTATTTGGGAGGCTGAGGAAGGAGGATTACTTGAGCCCAGAAGTCTGAGGTTGCTGTGAGCTATGATGACGCCATGGCACTCTACCCATGATAACAGAGTGAAATTCCGTCTCAAAACTAATAAATAAAATAAAATTCTAAAAAAAATAAATAAATAAAATAAAATAAAGAGGCTGAGTCCCATTGCTTTCCATGGGACTTGGCTGGTAATCACTAAATCCAAGAACACTTAAGAAAGAGAGACAACTGATTCCCATGGGTACTCTATGACCTAGGCAAGTATACAAGGATTTAACAAACATAATTTTATTCATTAGTCCAACAGCTCTTTGAGTTTACAGGTGAGAAAACAGAGACAGAAAAGCTTACCCACAATTGGTCGATTGTACACTTAGCATTGGATTACCACAAAACTGTTAATCCACCATGATGGGTCATCCTGACAAAATGGCTCTGATGTCAAAGACATCTCACTCTGAGCTCTTTGCAGCATTTTGGAAAATGGTGGCAAAGCCTATGGCCAGGGAGCCTGGGGCCAGAGTAGATGGTCTGGATGGTGCCCAGAATCACCCCAGGAAAAAGGCTACCATGTTGTCCCTGGACAAAAGCATAAGGCAAGGCCTTCTTGGAAACCTCCAATGAAGGGTAATCTATTACATGTGTCCCCTCACAAGAGTCTTCAATGAGCCCAGCATGTTGATGGGTCTTTCATCCCTTGAAGGAATTTTTGTGACAGAACCCATCAATCAACCAATATATTCTGAGAGCATCTGCCACATGCTTGGGCAGTGGAAACACAAAGAGATTTAAGGACAGTGTGTTATTGTCAGGGAAGCTCTGGCTTCCCACTTTATTTCAAAAAGGATCCAAATTTTTTGCCATGGTTTATAGTTCTTACCCTTATTGCCCCCAGTTGCTCAGATCTTATCCCCCTCCTTATTACCTTCACTTTAGCCACACTCATTTATTTCGCTGGCTATTCCTTTTGTCTAGAATAATCTCCCCAAATGTCTGCCTTATTCCCTTCCTCCAGATTTTGCCTCACATTTTTCTGTTCCAGATGGGTTTTCCATTATTCCTGTAGCTAAAGTCATCCTCCATCACCAGTATATTTTCCCCATAGAAATTCTCACTTTATGAAGTTATTGTCTGTGATCACTTACTTGTTCATCATCAAGCTACATGGAAGTAGGAACCTTCTTTGCCTCCAGTTTTTAGAACAGTCCTTGACTCAAATATTTATTGAATGAATAAAGTAAGCAGGAGACCTAGGTTCCATTTCAACTTCTGCAAGCTATATGAAATTAGCAAGATTGTTTAATCACTTTTTTTTCATTCAATCACTTTGAATGGAACCCTACTCACCTATAGCAAAGGCTCACAAACTGTGACCCACAGACCAAATATAGCCAGTTACATATTTTTGTAAATGAAGTTTTCTTGGAACACAGTCATGCTCAATCATTTATATATTGTTTATGACTGCTTTCATGCTATAGTGTCAGAGTTGAGTAGTTTCACAGACACCATATGGCTCACAAAGCTTAAGATATTTATAATCTGGCCCTTTAGAGAAAAAGCCTAATGACCTTTGGACTAAAAGATGGTGATCATAATATCTATCCTGAATTCTCCTCAGCATTTTTTTTAAAATATTGATTTATTTATTTTGTTATTTTTTTTTCTTCTTTGCAGTTTGGCCAGGACGGGGCTGGAACTCTCCACCCTTGGCATATGGGGCCGGCACCCTACTCACTGAGCCACAGGTGCCGCCCTCCCCTCAGCATTTTTGTAAAGAGCTAATGAGAAGATGCACATGAGGTAAAAAATGCTACTCATGTAAGGGGTGAACTTTATTAGCTAAGAAGATGATTGCCATGAAGCCACTGCAATCAGCCAATCAACCAAACAACGATTATGTAAAATAAATGCACTGAATGATAGGAGTCAGACTAATTTAAGAGGACTTCAGAGAAGTGTGAAATCATCCCTCTAGGCATAGGCCAGCATATTCTACCTGAATATCAGCCCAGCTTTGGAGTAAACACTATCTCACAAAATGAAGGTGAAGAGGAGGCAGACACACCTGGGATCACATTCCCTCTTTACCACTTTTCAACTGTGTCCCTTTGGAACCTTGCCAACTCTATTATCAGGGTTCTCATCTGTATAATGGGAATAGTAATAGTACTCATTCCATAGGATTGTTGTGAAGCTCAAATGAGAAAAATCATGGAAAGAGACATCTAGTTCATTGTCAATATCATTAATGGCAATTGCTGCCATCAGCATCACCATCATCATTTAGCTACCACTCCCATATTCTGAACTAATTATGTGGCTAAGAAAACAAGTGTGTATGCTTGTTTTAAATCCATTCTTCCCTGTTTCTCTGTATTCATCTACTGTATCTGGGGTTGTACCACCTTGTTTGCCATTTGGCCTTCAAACCGTTGCCTTCATTCTAGACTCTCCTCCCCTTATTCCCTACATTGAATACACTGTCATTTTTTGTCTCCTGGAATGAATCTCTGTGCTTTGGCCCCTTCCTTTAGGGCCAATGCCCTATTTCATAGGTTCCCCAGCTTCCTTCTCAACTCCTGTGAGAGCCTTTCAGTTGGTTCCCTGACTTCAGGGAATTCCAGCCTCAGCCCATCCTACATACAACATCAGTGTTATCCTTTAAAATAACATCATGCCAATTCCTTACTTTAAATGCTCTGGAGTTCTCCCATTGTCTAATTATTGCATAAGGCCCCTGTAAACTTGCCACCTGTCCACCTCTGGGGTCTCATCTTCTTCCACCTGTCCCCTGCTTGTCCTTGCCCTGTGTCTGTGTTTCAATCATAAGCATCTAGTTTGTTTTTTCCCAGCCGACCTGCTGAGAAGTGTGAGGAAAAAAATGCTTGTTGGTGTAAACTACTGAGATTGGGGGGGGGGGACATTTTTTATGCAGCATTATCTCAGCAGAAATCTGATTAATACATGACAGAAATTATAACTGAATAAGCAGGTACTGAGCTAAAGCTTTATTCCCCTTAGTATTTCATCTATAGCATAATTTCACTCCCAAATAAAGCCATAGTTTTAAAAAATTACAATAAAAAATATATATAAGAGAGAAGAAAATCATATGTGCTGTTTTTGGGAAACATTTGCTCAATGTGTGTCTTATACACCCACAATTTAATCTCCATTAGCAATGGCAATTTTCTTCTTTAAAAATATCATAGTAAGGAGTGGTTATGTGGTGGCGAGTCGGAAACCGGTAGCGCTTGCATCATGGCTGACCAATTGACTGAAGAGCAGATTGCAGAATTCAAAGAAGCTTTTTCACTATTTGACAAGGATGGTGATGGAACTATAACAACAAAGGAATTGGGAACTGTAATGAGGTCTCTTGGACAGAACCCCACAGAAGCAGA
>CAUYPK010119749.1:0-18546 GCA_963574355.1 Loris lydekkerianus
AATTTCTGGTTCCACACGTGCGGGTGTTTTCACTGTGTGCTTGGGGCCACCCGTCACCTGGCCGTTTTTCACGGACTGGGGGTGTTGCGGGATGGGACAAATACCCTTTTTTCAAATTTTTCGTGGGGGGGGGGGGGGAGGAGTGATCATGGATGTGCATTTGGAAGCAAACTCTCTACTGGGCTGGGCCCCAAGCAGTGTCCACAGCACCACAGCTGCCAGGGATTCGCTACCAAGCACGGTGAGGACTTGGCTTTTGTTTATGTATATTTTAATCAGAACTTTCCCCTGTAGCTTCCTGGCCTTGCAGTCACATCCTCTCCTAGACTTAAACCCCACCCAGGCACCCACCCCTTCCCCTGCAGTTGGTGGTTTTCACCACGCCTGCCCCTGTTCTTCCTGTAGCTGAATCAGGCAGCTCCTTCCTTTGGGGCCCACCCAGTCCACCCAGGCACTGCACTTCCCTCTGTTCAGTATGTGTGGGGGTTCTGGCAAAGAGACACCCAGAAGGACTGTCATGCACACAGAAGGACGGGGCAGTGCAACCTGCCTCCTGGACACGCCATGAGGCTAGTCAACACTCAACTGGGGAGGGGTCATCCATGTTGCTCTACAGGCCTGTAGGGGGTGTGGAGGCCAGGTTCAGAAGTTCCCAGTCAACAGTGGGGCCTCCAGCAGGGCTCTTCTGCCCTCTGTCCATCTCCCAGGCATAACTGTCCTTTTCTATTGGTCATTGATTACCTAGGTTGCCTCATACCTACACTCCAAAATGAGTGAGTAGCCACAAGGAGCTATGGCATCCTGTGGACCTTAGCTTCAGGCTGGGTGGGCTAGGCTGAGGGGGCAGTGCCCTTTCTAGATAAAGAAGCAAATGCAGGCAGCCATGGCCGAGGCTCTTCCCTCTGAGCAAGGCAAGGGGTAGCTGGCATCTCCTGTTGTCACCACTGGCACCCCCATTGACCTGGGAGTCAGGTCCCAGGGACAAGGGGTTGGTATTACCCACTGTATAAGACGGGGGTCCCCTCCAGTCTCCCTGCCCCAGCAGAGGAGGACCATGGAGCAGAGCAGCAACTTCCGAACATCCTCAGCCCTGCTTAGACCCTCCTGTGGCCTGGTGCTCAACCCTCAGGTCAAGGTGCACCTTGGGCTCAGGTTGGGAAAGAGCTGAGGAGGCAGCACCCTAACCACACAGCCCTCAGCTCCCTCTGCACACTTTGGAGGTGTACCTGCCCTCCTTAAAGGTGCCTGGTGGTCCCTCCTGAGCACCAATACCCCTCCCCAAGAAGGGAGGCTGTCCCCCACACTGCAGGATAGGAAACTTGAGGAACACCGAGGCAGGAACTGCAGAGGCCTGGAGGTCTGCCAGACTCTCCAGTTTGTGCCCTAGACTGTGTGACCATCTCTCAGGTCTGGCCTGACATGGCTTGAGGCCTCCTCCTCCCCTTCCTTTGTTAATGCCCACTGCTCTGTCCTACTCTGCTCCCTGCCCCTAAGTCCACTCCCCAGGACGACCAGAATCCAAGTACATACGAGCCTGGCCCCTCGGTCACCCTGCACTGCACCCCACACTCTGTCATTCCTAGAAAGCGTCAGCTCCTCCTGCCCTCGGGCCCTGCACGCGCGGGGAAGGCCTCCCTGACCGCCTGGCTCTTCTGACCGGCGCTCGCTGCGCCATCCCCCACCCGGGCTGGCTCGCTGCTCAGCACCCGCAATCGCCGCGCATCTCCCTCCTATCTCGGACGAGCCACCCTGCGTCTCTCCTGAAGGATGGAGCATGCGTAAAAGGCTGCAGCCCCGCAGACCAAGGGCTCGGTCTCGCTGCCCCGGCCCGATGACCAGCTCTCCTGCTCGCATGCTCCACCTCCCGCGCTCCGCTCCACTGGGGGCAGAGGGACCGCCTTGGTACCCCACACCCTCCGGGTGCGGCAAGCAGGCGGGTCGGGAACGCGCACGGAGGGCGGGAGTGAGCGAACCGCGCGTGGGGGCGCGCACCGAGGCGGGGACGCGGATGGCTGGTCGCAGCGCTCCGAGGGCAGCAGCGCGGATGGCGGAAACTCCGCTGGCGCCCGGCGAGCCCTGGTCCTAGCCTGTTTCTCTGTCCGGCGCCGGCGCTTCAGGAAGCCTTGGGCCTGGAGTCCAGGCCTGCGGGGAGGAGATGGGGTCCCCGCGGGCCTCGCGGCTCCTCGCCCCTCCGCTTTTCTGCGCTGAGAGTTCACCAGGAAGCCGCGGACCAAGATGGGCAGGGCGGAAAGGAGGCCCCCCGCCCCCTTCCCGCGAGGCCTCGAAGGGGCCGGGTCGCGGGCAAGCTCGGGCTTCCGGGCGACGGGGGAGCCTGTCTGGCTCCGAGCCGCTTCCTGCGGGACCGCGCCCGGGCCCCCCGCTAGGCCTAAAGCAGCTCCGGAACTTCCACTCACCTCCGTGGGTCTGCGTCACGACTGCCAGTCACCTGCTCCCGGGACCTGGGGCTCGCGCGGCCGTGAGGGCGGGGTAGCTCACCTGAGCCAGGTGCGCAGCGGCGACAGCCCGGCGGCTGCAGGTGCGGCTCCGCCCCGCAGCCAGGGTGAGGGCGGCCCCAAGTGTCCGGCTTGTGCCCGAGGCTGGCGCTGGAGCCTGTCCAGCGCTTAGCTCCAGGAACCACGGCCGCCTGGGCCTGGGGCAGTGGCCAATCCGGCTCAACCAGCCCAGGAGAGTCCACCGTCCCCAGGGGTGCCTTTGCGGTCCTGCCACTCCTCTCCCAGCTCTTCCTCGTCCTCCAGGAAGCCTATCTTGGCCCCCATTCGGCGCAACCAACCCTGACGCGTCTTCTTTTGCCATCTCAAACTCCAGGGGCAGAAAGGGTCGGATCTCAGTAAGGCACACCTCAGGGTGGAACCCCAAGGAAAACCAGTGGAGGGACAAGGGGCCTGAGGTTACATACCACATTCCAGGCTGGCCTCAGTTTCCTACCTAGCCCTGAGGGCAAATTAAGTCCAGTGGGGCCAGAAATCTATGCAAACAAGTTTGATTTTATTACAGAAACTTCTCCTGGCCTAGAGTGTCCAGCCTCCCCACCCTACCCCACCAGGAGGGGGCCAGGGCAGCGACTGGGGTTCAGAAGTCAGAGGGAGGCCCAAGAATCTTTTGCAGCGTTTCTGCATAGTGACGGCATGAGAAGCCCCCTAAGTTCTGTGGGTGATGGGAGGCCCCAGGGTTCAAGTCAGGCCCGAGCCCTCAGATGGAACAAGGCCCATAGACTTGCTGTGTACAAATGCCCTAAACACACATGGCACTTCTGTGATCCCTCATCTGCACAGCATCCCCTCCACACCCCTCAGCACACAGTGCGGAGTGGTGTGGGAGGCTCAGCTGGGGCTCTAAGTGTCAGCTCCCAGTGGCTGGTGCCTCTGGTCCCTCACACCTCTGTGCTCCTGGTGCTGCCACAGGAGGGGGGGGCCCGGCCTACCCCCACCCAGCCCATCCTCTCATTCCACATCTTTTCCCGGAGTCTCCAGTACTTCTGCTCCAAAACATCATACTTCTGCTGCAGAACCTTGTTCTTCACCGACTGGGGGACGTCAGGCACGAACCAGGCGGCAATGAGCTTGATGCACAAGGCGATGTGCTGGGGGCAGGGCAGAAGGGGCCCAGAATGGTCAGGACAGGCCTGGGATTGAGGCCAGGGAGGAGGATGGAAAGAGAGTCACCTCTCACCCTGGCTCAGGGGCCCCAGCTCTGGCTCACCTCAAAGAGGATGACAAAGGCTAGTCGGATGGCCAGGAGGAACCAGAACTTTTCAGAAAAGTTGTAGTCAGGGGGGCCATTTCGATAGTCGCGGTACCTTTGGTAGGGAAGTGCTGGAGGTCAGGGGTCGGGAGTTCAGAGGCCATTCATGGAGGATTCTAGATTCCATACCTGCACTTGGTCACATTTTCTGAGCCCTCTATGCCAACAGGGTCCTGGAAGTGCTTGGTGTCAAAGGTGGACAGGCTGTGGTTGACGTAGTCTGTGAGGCAGCTGGGGAGAGGGGAGGGCAGAGGGATGAGCGTAGGCCACAGGGTGTGGCCCCCTCAGGCCTCTGGGTGCTTTCTTGGAGCTAATTGGCCTTAGTGGTAGGAATATTTCCCTACACTGGAGAGAGCCTGCTGGCTAAGGACATTGTCACCCCAGGGGGGGGGCTCTGAGATACTACCAGTCACCTGTCCAACCACTATTCTGAAGAGCTAACTCTCTGGCTACTTGGTCTCTAGCTGTGGTAGACCCTGGCCCAGAGGAGTTGGATAAGACTGCCTTGCCCTCCAAAGCCAGAAGCAGGACACACAAGCTGGACTTGGAAGTGGACCATTTTGGCAGTGCTAGCTCAGAAAACAGCTGGAGCTGGGACCTTCACCCCTGGCTAGGTACCCTATCCCTTATCCCTGAACTCTAGCCAGGGTCTGCAGGTCAGTGTGGGCAGGAGGAGCAGAGCCAGCAGGGCAGGGCCACCCCCAAACCCCAACCTCACTTCAGCCTCAAGTGATACTGGCAGATCTAGTTTCTTCCAGACATCTCCGAGGGCTTACTCCACTGCAGGGTGGGTCCCCTGGCTGCATGGGCCATAGCGGTACTTGTAGACCACTCGGGGGATGAACTCAGATGTGAAGGCGATGACCATCCCATTGGCAATGACGGCTAACACACCGATGATCTCCAGCACCTGCAGCCAGGTCCCTGTCCCAGAGTAGGGGGTGAGCCAGTGTGACTCCTCAAGCTCCCACCTCCAAAGCTGGGAGGCTGTCTGGCCAAAGGACCTTGTCATGTGTGTCCCTAGCACCCTACTGCAGCCATGGGCTCAAGGTATGCGTTATTAGGACAGCCGAGCACAGACAGAACACAGCCTCAGCTCTCCTGTACTCCCTTGCCCTGATGTGGACAGAGGGGATTCAGGTATCCCTGCTTCTGCCTGAACTTTTCAGCCGCTGCCTCCAAACCCGTTCCATCTCCTGTGTCCCCACCTCAGGGCAGCTGAACCCCTTAACCTGGGCTCAAGACTGGGGGTCTCCCTCATACCACTCTTCCTCTCCCCACATGCAGCAGGGGTCAGAAGCTGCCCAGCCTCAGCTGCTGGCCCTCCCAACCTCCCATCCCTGTCGGGCTCTGACCTATGTCCTTGGCCTTTCGAGGCACCAAACGCCGCTGCAGCTGCACCATCTTGATGGCGTCCAGGCGGATCTCCACGAGGTTGCTGAAGAGCGCTAGCAGTGGGGCCAGAGGGAAGGCAGCCACGAAGATGGTGGTAAAGCCGTACTGGATCACTAGGGGGTGGGGAGACCAACTCTAGGGCAGGGCAGGGCATCCTACCCTTGGACACTCCCCACCCCACCCCCGGCACCTGCTCCCTACACCCTCAGCTCCCAGCCCCTTGGCCCCTGTGCCCCCTACTCCCCACACTCAGGTCCCCATGTTCCTGTCTCCCACCCCCGAACCCTGTGCCCCCTGCCTCCGGTGCCCCATCCCCATGACCCCACAGCCCCCGTGCCCCACGCACTCATCTCCATGAACTCATCGAACAAGCTGAAGGTGTTGACAGGGTTCAGGCGGTAGTTGCACTGCCAGTCCCTGAGCTCGGTATCCTGGGTCACTCTCCCAGAGGCCAAGGAGGGCAGGGAGCGCCATCTGTGGACCAGCCACCTGGGGGAGGGGGGGACAACTGGTGGGCACCGAGGTGGGCTGAGGGAGGGGGAGGGGAGCGGGGCAGGGTGGGCTGGCGCTCACGGGCCCAGGTACTCCATGCAGTTGCTGAGTGTCTGCTTGAGACCCATGATGATGGCCATTTGCACAAACAGGTCCATCATGCAGCCGCTGAGGTGGCACTGCGTGGGCAGGAGGGCAAGGCACTGAGGGGGTGCTGGAGGTTCAGGGCAGGGGCATGAGGGGAGGATAGCTCAGGGACAGGGTAGTAAGGCCTCAGCACTGACCTCCTCCAGCTTCCACAGACCTGCCAGGCGCGTGGACTTCCCAGGGTGACCGTTGATCCTAGGGAGAAAAGTGAGGCCTGAAGGAGGGAGGCCAGCGGGCCTCTGGCAGGGTGGAGCAGGACCAAAAATGGGTGGGAGAGAGCCCCTCACCACAAGCAGGCACATATAGGCTCAGCCATGCAGACAGAGGGCTCACAGGCCACACACATTCTAGGCTTGGTCTATTAGCACTGCCTGGATTTCTCTCCATAGAAACTGCACAGGGGGGTTATTTTGTGTTTAAAAGTATCTGGTTTCCTTACTATGATAAAAAATATGAACTATCTTAGCTCAAGGGTCAGACTCATATTCAACGGTGAAATCCTGGAAGCATTCCCATTCTGGTTCATGACAACTATCATTTAAGACAGCAAATAGGCAAGAGAAATATAAATAGTATAAATTTCCAAAGGGAAAAGTTAATGTTTTGGAAAACCAAAATAAAACAACTGAGAGATTTGGAGAACAAATCAACTAATGTAACACTCAAATGGATACAAAATTTGCATCTCCCTGGACTGGCTTTTCTCTACCCAAGAAAGCCACAGTGAAAGATGGATAGAGAACATTTCAGTCACAGACAGTTATAAAGTAACTAGAATGAAATTCAGAAGAAATCTGTGAGACCTGTTTGAATAAACTACAAAACTACCAAAGTTCTTCCACAGGAAAACTCATGATTGTATCTGTGGCAAGCAGAACAATGGCCCCCAAAGATGTGCACATCCCAATTCCTGGAGGCTATGGACATGTTCTCTTACTCAGCAAAGGAACTTCATCAGACATGGCAGGTGGTATCAGGGTTGCTAATTAGCCAACTTTAATATGGAGACATGTCCTGGATTATTTACGTGTGCCTGTGACATGTGATCACAAGAGCCCTGAGTGGGGAAAAGAGAGGACCAGAGAGATGGCTGGATGGGAGGGAAGGGGGAGGAAGGGGCCACAAACCAGGGAATTCAGGTGACCTCTACAACCTCCTGAAAAAGGCAAGAAAACTATTCTTAGGCTAGGCACAGTGGCTCCTGCCTATAATCCTACCACTCTGGCAAGCTGAGGTGGGCAGATCACTTGAGCTCAGAAGTTCAAGACCAGCCTGAGGAAAAGTGAGACCTCTTCTCTACTAAAAATAAAATTAGCTGGGTGCTGTAGAAGTTGCCTATAATCCTAGCTGCTTGGGAGAGTGAAGCATGTGGATCGCCTAAGCACAAGAGTTTGAGGTTGCTGTGAGCTATGCTGCCTGAGCACTCTGCATAGGGCGACAAAGTGAGGCTCTGTCCCTAGAGCCTCAGAAAGGAACACGACCCTGCTACCACATTGATTTTAGCACAGTGAGTCCTACTGAGACTTCCAGCTTACAGAACTATAAGATTAAGTTTTTTGGTGTTTTTTTTTTTTTTTTTTTTGAGACAGAGTCTCATTTTGTCACCCTCGGTAGAGTGCCATGGTGTTACAGCTCACAGCAACCTCCAGCACTTTGGGCTTAGGCCATTCTCTTGCCTCAGCCTCCTGAGTAGCTGGGACTACAGGCACCTGCCACAATGCCCGACTATTTCTTTGTTGCAGTTTGGCCGGGGCTGGGTTCGAGAACCCACCACCCTGGGTATATGGGGCTGGCACCCTACTCACTGAGCCACAGGCACTGCCCAATAACCATCTTTTAAAAAGAAGAATACTGAGTGGTGCCTGTGGCTCAAAGGAGTAGGGCACCAGCCCCATATGCTGGAGGTGGCGGGTTCAAACTCAGCCCTGGCCAAAAACTGCAAAATAAAATAAAATAAAATAAAAATAAATAAATCTTATTAAAAAAAAAAAAAAAAAGAAGAAGAACGAACAGTGGCCAGCCCTATTCTGCAGGAAGGAATAATGCGCTGGCACCATGAGGCACTAGCCCTAGAGTCATCAGAACCCATGAAAAGACCCAAGTGTATAAACAAATACTGGAAGGCGGTATATGGCAAAGAAAACATTTCAAATTAAGGATGATGGTGGTGCTGAGAGGCAATTCAATAAATGGTTTGGGGACCACTGGCTGCCATTCAGAAAACAAACAGGCTTGCCTCCTTTGTCCCTTGCAGCAAAACAAATTTCTATGAATCAAAGATTTGAATGTTTAATTTTTTTTTTTTTTTTTTTTTGACAGAGTTTCACTCTGAACCCTGGATAGGGTGCTGTGGCATCATAGCTCACAGCTCAAACTGCTGGGCTCACGTGATCCACCTGCCTCAGGCTCCCAGAGATGGGGATTATAGGTGTGAGCCACTACACCCAGCCTTGAATGAATACTTTGAAACCAAAAGCGTTTCACCAAAAGGAAATCACAGCTGAACACATATTTAATCTTGGGGAAAGGAAGACCTTTTTGAGCAGGGCATGAAAAACAGAAATGAAATAGAAACATATATTTTTTTTCTTTTTTGAGGCAGAGTCTCACCATGTTGCCCTGGGTAGAGTGCCATGGTGTCACAGCTCACAGCAACCTCAAACTCTTAGGCTTAAGCGATTCTCTTGCCTCAGCCTCCCAAGTAGCTGGGACTGCAGGCCTGTCACAATGCCCGGCTATATTTTTGTTGCAGTTTGGCCGGGGCCGGGTTCCAACCTGCCACACTTAGTATATAGGGCCAGCACCTTACTCACTGAGTCATAGGCACTGCCCTGAAGTATTGAGCGCTGCCCTGAAATAGAAATATATGACAAAAAGACACTGTGTCTAATGTAACAGGGCCAACTGGGTGCACCTTTACCCTCCCTTTTTTTTTTTTGGCCAGAGCTGGGTTTGAATCTGTACCTCCGGCATATAGGACCGGCGCCCTATCCCTTTGAGCCATAGGTGCCACTCCTTCTCCCTCCTGTTTTAAGAGACCTCCCCCCTCCATACACAAAAAGGCACTGAGCAGAATGAAGGAGTTCACTGGGCTTTGGAACTAGAGGCCTGGCTTTCATCTGTTCCACACCTACTGGCTGTGTGATCTGGAGACTGATTCTTAGCCTCTCTGGTCCTCATGCACCTCATGTGTGCCCTGTGGAGCTGTTGTGTGGACTAAATGAATTGATGAACATTGATAGTTATAATTTAGGACAGGCTGTGCTATGGATGTAAACACATCTGCCAAGGAAACTCAGTTCAATCCTTTGTTCTCCAATATGAGTGGATAGCTGAAAATACTCAGTCCCAAGAGGGAAACCAGCTATGTAAGAGAGAGGGATGGATGGTAAATAAACAGAAAAATGGACCCTTTAGGAAACAAGAGACAATTAGGGAACAAATGAGAATGTAAAGAGAGGAAAAAACCTAATTGACATCCTTAAGAAAATACTGCATCTATGAACACAACAGAGAGATGCTGCAAACAAAAATTAGGGAACAAGAAAAGAACTTGTGGCTGGGTCCAGTGGCTCATACCTGTAATCCCAGCACTCTGGGAGGCCAAGGCAAGAGGATGGCTTGAACACAGGAGTTTGAGGTTGCTATGAGCTATGATGACATCAGTGCACTATAATCTGGGTGACAGAGTGAGAATGTCTCAAAACAAACACATAAACACATAGACAAAAAAAGACTCAGCACCTGTAACTCAGCAGTTAGGGCGCCAGCCACATACACCAGAGCTGGCAGGTTGGAAACCAGCCTAGGCCTGCCAAACAACAATGACAACTACAACCAAAAAATAGCCGGGCATTGTGGCAGTTGTCTTAGTCCCAGCTACTTGGGAGGCTGAGGCAAGAGAATAGCTTGAGCCCAAGAGTTTGAGGTTGCTGTGAGCTGTGACACCACACCACAGCACTCTATAGAGGGCAACAAAAGTGACACACTATCTCAAAAAAAAAAAAAAAGGGCAGAAGGAAAATTTTAAAAATCAAAACTTGAGAAAAGTTGTTTTAAAAAGAACTTTAAAAAGTTGTTTTAATGAACCTAGGCAGGATATAGGCTTTTAAATTGGAAGGGCTAGGGCAGCGCCTGTGGCTCAAAAGAGTAGAGCGCTGGCCCCATATGCTGGAGGTGGCGGGTTCAAACCCAGCCTGGGCCAAAAACTGCAACAACAACAACAAAAAAGCCAACTTAAATTGGAAGGGCTCCCCAATGGGTACGCTATATAACTCAAGAACCCCACCCCCAGTTTAAAGTGAAAGTCCTAAGATTTCCAGAGGGGCTTGGCACCCATTGTGCAGAGATTAGGGCATTGGCCAAATACAGCCAGGCTGGCAGGTTTGAGCCTGGCTCAGGCCTGCTAAAATAATAATGACTACAAAAACAAAAAAAAAAAATAGCCAGGTGTTGTGGCAGGAGCCTGTAGTCCCAGCTACTTAGGAGGCTGAGGCAAGAGAATCGCTTAAGACCAAGAGTTTGAGGTTGCTGTGAGCTGTGATGCCATGTACTCTACCCAGGGCGACACTGTGAGATGCTGTCTCAAAAAATAATAATAAAATAAAATTTTGAGAGGGAAAAAACATAGGTGGCCTAGGAAGGAACAAAAATCAGATTTTCGGGCAGCATCTGTGGCTCAATGGAGTAGGGTGCCAGCCCCATATGCTGGAGGTGGCGGGTTCAAACCCAGCCCTGGCCAAAAAATGCAAAAAAAAAAAAAAAAAAAATCAGATTTTTCACATGCTTCTTTTTTTTTGAGACAGAGTCTCACTATGTTGCTCTCAGTAAGAGTGCCATTGCGTCACAGCTCACAGCAACCTCCAACTCTTGGCCTTAAGCGATTCTCTTGCCTCAGCCTCCCAAGTAGCTGGGACAACAGGCACCTGCCACAACACCTGTCTATTTTTTTGTTGTAGTTGTTATTGTTTAGCAGGCCTGGACCAGGCTTGAACCCGCTAGCCTGGGTGTATGTGGCCAGCACCCTACTGACTGAGCTACGGCACTGAGCCTTTCCACACACTTCTAAGTAGCCACTTTGCACATTAGAAGCAATAGAGGAACGTCTCTCAAGTTCTAGAAGGAAAAACTATTGTGGACCTACATTGCTATACCTAGTCATGTCCATCCACATAGGGGCAAAATAATGACACTGTTAGACAACAAGAATTCAGAAAGTTTATACTCAGCACTTGTAGCACAGTAGTTACAGCGTCAGCCACATGCACCGAACATAGAGGGTTTGAGCCCAGCCCGGGCCAGTTAACACAATGACAACTGCAACAAGAAAACAGCCAGGTGTTGTGGCGGGTACCTGTAGTCCCAGCTACTCGGGAGGCCGAGGCAAGAGAATCGCTTAAGCCCAAGAGTTTGAAGTTGCTGTGAGCTGTGACATCATGGCACTTTACCCAAGGCCAACATAGTAAGACTTTGTCTCAAAAAAAAAAAGAATTCAGCAAGTTCACTTCCCAAATATACTTCCTTTGGTAAATGAAAGCCTTCTTTAAAAAAAGAAGAAGATGGGTGGCACCTGTGGCTCAGTGAGTAGGCTGGTATATGCTACCCATATACCAAGGGTAGCAGGTTTGAACCTGGCCCCGGCCAAACTGCAACAAAAAAATAGCCAGGCACTGTGGCAGGCGCCTGTAGTCCTAGCTACTCAGGAGGCTGAGGCAAGAGAATCGCCTAAGTCCAATAAAAGAGAATCCACTTGGCTTTGGTGCTACAATAATCTGACAAAAAAACAGTCAGATGATATGAACAATTTATAGGAAGAGAAATCCAAGGGCCCGTAAATAAATGCAAAGATGCTAGACCTCAGTAATAGTTTTTTTTAAAGGCTCCTTCAAGAAGTGAAAAGACAGGGCTGGGCTCGGTGGCTCATGCCTGTAATCCTAGCACTCTGGGTGGCCAAGGCAGGTGGATTGTCTGAGTTCACAGGTTCAAGATGGGTTCAAGACCAGCCTGAGCAAGAGCAAGATCCTCATTTCTAAAAATATCTGGGTGTTGTGGCTGGCACCTGTAGTCACAGATACTTGAGAGGTTGAGGCAAGAGAATCACTTAAGCCCAAGAGTTTGAGGTTGCTGTGAGGTATGATGCCACGGCACTTGACTGAGGGTGAGTGAGACTCTATCTCAAAAAAAAAAAAAAAAAAAGGGAAAAGACTTTGTCTAGCTGCTTGACATGGAGTGGGCTATGCTCACACATTGCAGGCATCTTTGTCAGTGAGTACAATTTTTTTGAGGTCGCTTTGGCAATATCTATATTAATTAAAATGTTCATTCCCAACTTGCAATTAAAATGGCTGGCTGTTGACCCCCACCACCAGAGTCACCTTGCAGGGAAGGAAATTGGGAAGATCTGCAAACCCAATCAAGATGCAAAGTTGAACGGAACATTCAGGGGGAGGTCCAGGAAGCCTGCAGTGGTTTGGGTGCACCAGCTGAAAGGCCCCTAGGCCTCCTACCTGACCCTCATACTTTCCCCAGAGAACCAGAGCTCACTGGGGGCGTTGAACAACCAAAGACTCCGGCTGCAGAGCAGGGCTGGTGGACACTGTGGTCCCACACCGGGCAAGACTTCCAGAGCAGGAGAGATCATGGCCCAGAGCAAAGCCGTCAGCACGTGCCCTTCTCAGTCATGGACAGGTGGCCAAGAATCCAGGCCATCAAAGTCAGACCAATCAGAGAGCATAAAAGAAGCTCAGAAGAAACAGAGCAATGCCAGAGGAAGGGAAAAGAGAGACACCACCCTTGGACAAGGAAGCTGTGGTGTCCAGCTGGCAGAGAGGAGGCTGGGCCAGATCTGTAAGGCCAAGGTGGCCCTCAAATTAGGGCCATTAGGGGAGGCAAGGGAGACTCCCTGAAGCTTGAACAAAACCACAAAGGAATAGAAAATGAGAGGAATACCACAGGAAATTAGATATCAATTCAGAAGACCTAATTTATTCCTTTCTTCTTTTTTTTAAATATAAAGATGTTTTAATGCACTCTGATCACAATGACCCAGATTTCTGTACAGAACTGGTAATTGCACAATAACCTAGGTATTTTGGGTGGTCTACTTAGGTATTTAGCTTATTAATTATATACATATTGCAATACTAAACAGGAAAACTTATATACTACTTTAAAATTAGTATCTTCAAATTTAAAAAATGGTAATAAAAATATTAATTTGGTCTTTAATATTGAACGTGGGTAAACACCCACGGTGCATCTTACAAGGGTACAGGTGAAATTTACTAGGTGTAGAATATAAATGTCTTAACACAATAAGAAAATGCTGAGAAGACTATGTTAACTAGTTTGATGAGAACATTTCAAATTGTATATAAAGCCAGCACATTGTACCCCATGATTACATTAATGTACACAGCTATGATTTATTTTTAAAAAGGTAATGAAAATATTAATTCAGTCTTTAATATGGGTAAACATGGGTAAACACAGAAATAGCACAGATTTCTAAATTTTTTTTTTTTTTTGTATTGTTAACTCATAGCTGTGTACATTAGGGCATCAAGGGGTACAATGTGCTGGTTTCATATACAATCTGAAATATTCTAATCAAACTGTTCAACGTAGCCTTCATGGCATTTTCTTAGTTATTATATGTAGACACTTGTATTCTGTCTTTATTAAGTTCTGCCTGTACCCATTCTAAGATGCACTGTAGGTGTGGCCCCACCCATTACCCTCCCTCCACCCTAACCTCCCCCGTCTTTTCCCCTTCCTTGGCCCTTTCCTCATAGAGAAGACCTAATTTATTTATTTCTTTCTTTCTTTCTTTCTTTCTTTCTTTCTTTCTTTCTTTCTTTCTTTCTTTCTTTCCTTCCTTCTTTCTTTCTTTCTTTTTTTTTTTGAGACAGAGCCTCAAGCTGTTGCCCTTGGTAGAGTGCCATGGCATCACAGCTCCCAGCAACCTCCAACTCCTGGGCTCAAGCGATTCTCCTGCTTTTGCCTCCCAAGTAGCTGGGACTACAGGCACCTGCCGCATGCCTGGCTATTTTTTGGTTGCAGCCGTCATTGTTGTTTGGTGGGCCCAGGCTGGATTCGAACCCGTTGGCCCAAGTGTATGTGGCTCCTTAGCTGCTTGAGCCACAGGTGCCAAGCCAAGATCTAATTTCTAAACAAAATATTGCTAGAGAAGGAAGCAGAGGAACTGAAGATCACAAACCCATGATCTAGGAGAACCCAAGAACCTCAGACCCCAGGCCCAACAAATGCCCAGGAATTTCTTTGACAGATATCTGCTCCAGTTGCTGAGAACTCAGTATCACTAGATGAGCACCTTCCTTCCCTGGGAGCTGACATTCTCACATTCCCATGAGAGACAAACCAGCTGCATCTGCAAGAGGTGCAGAGAAAAATAGAGGGGGAGGCAGTGCTTGTAGCTCAGTGAGTAGGGTACCAGCCCCATATACCGAGGGTGGCAAGTTCAACCCTGGCCCCGGCCAAACTGCAACAACAACAACAACAAAATAGCCGGGCATTGTGGCGGGTGCCTGTAGTCCCAGCTACTCAGGAGGCTGAGGCAAGAGAATCGCCTAAGCCCAAGAGCTGGAGTTGCTGTAAGCTGTGAAGCCACAGCACTCTGAGGGCGACAAAGTGAGACTCTGTCTCTAAAAAAAAAAAAAAAAAAAAAAAAAAAAAATAGAATGGGAGGTGTCAAGGGGGCCAGGCTCTGGGTCAAGCAGCTTGGGTGTGGGGGCAAGGTTGGGGGGCCCATGAATGTGGGAGAGGCAGCCAAGTGGCTCCAGGGAGAGGTCTGGGTTGGGGCTGGGAACCTGGGTGTTACAGGCTTATCCAGATGGCCTTTCTGAGTGCCTGTACAGAGGTCTGGGAGAGTGGGGGAAAGATGGGCCTAGGGAAGGGCAGCACCTGGAGGGGGACAGCCAGAAACCACATGTGGAGGAGAGAGAGGAATTTTTGAGAAAGAGGTGTTGGAGCACGTTTGTGTGATGGTGAGGCAGAGGAGAGAAGCAGGATGACCGAAGCTCAGGGAAGGGGGGCTGTCAACAAAGCAGCCACCTTCAGAACCATAGTCCCTCTGGAAGCCCTGTCATCCTCTCTGGGTCTCAGGGAAAACACAGCCAACTTAGAGTGTCATTTCCAGCAAGTGAGACCTTGGTAGGAGGACGCTACGAGGAGGAATGGATGATGTGCTGAGCTCAAGACTCTGACTCCTGTGTAGCTTCTCAGGAAGCTGCTGGAAAACACACTCTGACAAAATAGGGGACAGGTTGAGGAAGAGAAAGACAGGGGGCTCAGAGACCAGTGTCCTACGTGGAGAGGATGAGGTGCTTCCGGGAGGAGAGAGCCAGGCACAGCCCAACCAGGGCAGGTGTGGGGGGTCCCGAGCCTGATGGTACCAGGAGGGTCTCCAGGGACAAACCAGGTAGAGGAACCCCAGGTCTGAACACACTGGGGGGGATTTTTTTTTTATTTTTAGTGCTGGTTGAGAGAGAGTTTGAGATTAACTGGCAACATGTATCTACATATTTTACAAAATTTAAGCAAACACACAAAATGGAGCAATGATTTTCTTTAGTGAAAACAAAAAGGCATGTATCGATTGGGCCACAAAGACCCACTTGAAGGTGAATGGATGGCTTGAGCTCAGGAGTTCAAGACCAGCCTGAGCAAGAGGGAGACCCTGTCTCTACTAAAAATAGAAAAACTAGCCGGGCCTTGTGGCAGACACCTCTAGTCCCAGCTACTCAGGAGGCTGAGGTAAGAGGATTACTTGAGGCCAGGAGTGTGAGGTTGCTGTGAGTTATGATGCCGCGGTGAATCATAGCTCACCCAGGGCACAGTGATCTACCCAGGGCAACAGAACGAGACTCTGTCGCAAAAAAAAATAATAATAATAATAAAATAACAAAAATAAAGACAGAAAGACTCACTTCACTATTAGGAAGGTGAGGTGAACAGAGGTGTGTGTAACACTCACTGCAGCACAGAACTGGAAATGGCTGATGTTCACCAGCTGAAGTGGTTAAATAAATCCAAGCATATCCCACACAGGATATAGAACCAAGCAGAAAACATCCATACTACATTTTCAGGGTAAAAGTGGGTACAATTATTCACAGGATAAAATCACTTTTCTCAGCGGATGTGTGTGTGCACGTAATTTGTGATTGCTGAGAAGGTCCACTGGACTGGGGTGGGATCGAGGGGCTGGGGTCACTCCAGGCTTCACTCACACATTTCTATATTCAGTTTCTACTTGTTCTGAGCATGAATTATTTAAAAAATTATAAGAATAGGTATTGCTACTTCTAAAGGCGGGGGAACACACCCACGCAGGTTGAGTCAGAGGGAGGCTGGTGCAGCACCTACCTGCCCAGGATGAAGGCGATGTATATGAGGGAGGAGAAGTGTGCGAAGAACTGCAGGGTGAAGAACCAGATGGTGAATTTGCTCTCCCGCTCAGAGAAGGTCCTGGGCTTCTCTGGAATGAGACGTGGCCTGTCCCTTGCCATCCTGTCCCCAGGCCCTCACTTCTCTCTTGGTCTGAGCAGCCAGCCTGCTTGAGGGAGAGGTCCCAGGGATAGCAGGAAAGATCCCTCCCCAGGTCTCTGATCGTGGTTCCAAAACTCCTAGCCCAGGCAGGGCATGTTGGCTCACACCTGTAATCTCAGCACTTGGGAGGCCGAGTCAAGTACATTGCCTGAGCTCACAGGTTTGAGACCAGCCTGAGCCAGAGTGAGACACCGGACTGTAAAAAATAGCTGGGTGTTGTGGCAGGCACCTGTAATCCCAGCTACTCAGGAGGCTGAGTCATGAGAATCACTTGAGCCCAAGAATTTGAGGTTGCTGTGAGCTGTGACGCTATGGCCACTCTACTGAGGATGACGAAGTGAGACTCTGTCTCAAGAAAAAAAAAACAAACCCTCCCAGTCCCGGATCCTCCCACTGTGTCCCCATGGAGGGCTGAGGTCCTTCCTCTCACCAAAGTCACAGAGCTTCAGCGCCACGAACTTGTTGATCTGCAGGAGGGGAGTACTGACTGGGGCTCACCTCAGCAGATCCCTGGCCTGCCCCCACAGTCCCATCCCCATCCCCACCTTGGTCATGAAGACGATGGTCACATAGTGTACCAGGGCCCCAGTCACCACCACGGCTGTGGTCACCTGCTCCTCCAGAAAGGGCAAGGCCCAGCTGCTGAACAGGGCAGCAGCCAGCACGCGGTAGACCACCAGGACATGAGCCATGCCAATCATGAGGCAAATCTGCAGCAGGGCAGCAGCAAGGGTGAGGCTGAGGAAGGGCTGACCAGCGGGGTCCCAGCCCCCAAATGGGTTCCCCAGCAGTACCATGAGCAGAGACAAGGCAAGGATGACGCTGCTGCGCAGGTAGGAGTGCTGGTGCAACTTCAGCTTGTAGTTCTTGCAGTTAATGAGCTCAAGCGCCATTTCCTCCTAGGGAGGGCCAGGTAAACCTCAGAGGTAAAGGCACATGCCTCCTCGGAGACAGGGACACACCTCAGTCATGGGTATACATGCCTCAGACATGAAGTCACACCTCAGATGTGGGGACACATGCCTCAGATGTAGAAACATGCTTCAGTGACAGGCACACACACCTTAGTCACAGGCAAACACACCTCAGTCACAGGCACATCCACCTCAGATATGGGACACACACCTCAGTTATGGCACACATATCTCAGTCACAGGCACACGCACCTCAGTCATGGGTACACACACATCAGTCACGGGCACATACACCTCAGTCATAGGCACACACACCTCAGTCACCAGCACACACACTTTAGATGTGGAACACACACCTCAGTCACAGGCACACACATCTCAGACATGGGACACACACCTCAGATATGGGGACACATACCTCAGTCACAGGCACACACACCTCAGATATGGGACACACACCTCAGTCACAGGCACACACATCTCAGACATGGGACACACACCTCAGATATGGGGACACACACCTCAGTCACAGGCATACACACCTCAGATATGGGACACACACTTCACTCACAGGCACACACATCTCAGACATGGGACACACACCTCAGTCACAGGCACACACATCTCAGACATGGAACACACCCCTCAGATCTGGGGACACACACCTCAGTCACAGGCACACACACCTCAGATATGGCACACACACCTCAGTCACAGGCCCACACACCTCAGATATGGGGACACACACCTCAGTCACAGGCACACACATCTCAGATACGGGACACATATCTCAGTCATGGCACACACACCTCAGACATGGGACACACACCTCAGTCACAGGCACATACACCTCAGTCACAGGTATACACACTTCAGACGTGGAACACCCACCTCAGTCATGGGCACACACACCTCAGACATGGGACACGCACCTCAGTCACAGTCACACACACCTCAGATATGGGCACACACACTTCAGCCACAGGCACACACATCTCAGATATGGCACACACACCTCAGTCACAGGCCCACACACCTCAGATATGGGGACACACACCTCAGTCACAGGCACACACACCTCAGATATGGCACACACACCTCAGTCACAGGCACACACACCTCAGATATGGGACACACACCTCAGTCACAGGCACACACACCTCAGATATGGGACACATATCTCAGTCATGGCACACACACCTCAGACATGGGACACACACCTCAGTCACAGGCACATACACCTCAGTCACAGGTATACACACTTCAG
>CAUYPK010119750.1:0-11893 GCA_963574355.1 Loris lydekkerianus
ATAATTGCTAAGTCATGGAAGAAGCCCAAGTGCCCATCGACCCACAAATGGACTAGCAAATTGTGGTACATGTATACCATGGAATATTATGCAGCCTTGAAGAAAGATGGAGACTTTACCTATTTCATGTTTACATGGATGGAGCTGAAACATATTCTTCTTAGCAAAGTATCTCAGGAATGGAAGAAAAAGTATCCAATATACTCAGCCCTACTATGAAGCTAAATTATAGCTTTCACATGAAGGGTATAACCCAACTATAGCACAAGACTATGGGAAAAGGGCCAAGGAAGGGGAAGGGTGGGGGGAGGTTTTGGTGGAGAGAGGGTAACAGGTCGGGCCACATCTATGGTGCATCTTAGAATGGGTACAGGCGATTGTACTAATGTACACAGCTATGATTTAAAAATTAAAAAAAAAAAAAACAGAAAAAGAAACCAAAACTGAGGAGTAAGACTAGGGAGGAAAACAGGGGACCCAGACCCCTCCCAAGTCTCCATTCCCATGGAATGAGTCAGACAGGTGGGAAGGATTTGCCTATTGGCAAAGTATTTTGTGGAATTTTGGTACCAAGAGCCAGGGAAGCCATGTGACCAAATGTGAAGAATCACGTGAAGTCTGCACCATCTGCAGCAATCACAACAGGACAGGAAGTGGCATTCAAGGAGCCACTCAGTCAATTCACCCTAGATCTCTGTCCGGGGTACTTCTTAACAAAGGGGTGCAATGCTTATTATTAGAAATGAGAACGCTAAATTTCATCGGATTACTCTTTTCACTTTGTCTTTCTGGAATTATATGTAAAACTCACTTCTAATTACTGTATTTCCCCTGATTGCCAGTACCCTCTTTTCCTTTCTCTTCTATTTACCTGTGTACATAAGTGATTATTTATAAGCCTCCTTGAGAACGTTTTGGATACAGATGAAATATAAAATGTTGACCAAGGAAGTGTGAGATATTTTCTGTTTTGATTTTTATTTCCATGGACCCTAGTGGCTGCCTAAGCGAGGCTGAATTAGTGAGCAACTGCAGTCCAGTGACTCTGAAAGAGTGATTATTTACAATAAAGTCCACTGTCTTCTATTTAGCTTTGTGTTTTTGTACCTACAGACATGTCTGGTGTTCTTGGAATTCACTTAAAGCAAAACAGCAAAGCTACCCCATCAGACTTGGAAGGAGCTGTAAGAGTCTGCTTCCTCCATCAATTTCTCACTTGTGAACTGAGCTGTAAGTCTTAGGCAGGAACATGGTCAATCCTCTGTTAAGCCTTTCTAAGTTCCAGGAGATCAAATATTTGGGTTTCAAAGACAAACAGAGTGAAGCTGCCAACAAAGACTGCTTAACTGAAATAGGCGAGATCAACTAAAATACTACTGTCCAGCTATTCAAATGCCAACTGTTGTTTCAATTTTCCCAGCCAAACCTCTCACCACAATAAAGAATCCCTAGTTTGTCACATCCCTCTTTAGTTTTTCCTGGGCCTGGATATTCATCCAGGTCAGCAATGTGTAAGACATTTTGAAAATTCATGGATATTCTCAGTGTTTGTGGAAAATCTCTTACATGGAAAAGCAGAAGGCTATGAATTCTCTCTTCCCAGAGCTCTTGCTGCTCAGGTGTGATCCAGGACCAGTGCTAACTTCTTTGAGGGACAGATCTGAGGATCTGTCATGCCAAGGGGTGTGGAATAGGATGGTGGCTGGACAGTTTCCTTGGGTATTAGACCCAAAGAAGGCTGCTCCCTCTGAGGAGCTGGGAGGCATCCTGACCACACCCCACTACTGCTACACACACACACACACACACACACACACACACACACACAGGATTCCTCAGGCTGCCATCCATCATCCCTCAGAGGGGTGGGAGGACAAGTGTCCCTGTCCCACTGTCCCACCTTCTCCTCAGTCCTGACCTTAAGGACTTGGTGTCTGTTACGTGTGTGCCAGACCAAACTTCAAATGGGAGACAACTTGTCCAGCTTCTTGAGCCAGTTTGTCTTTCAGCCCCCAAGATTATCCCTTTCCCCTTGATTTTTCTAGGGGTATGTCTTCCTACTCCTTGGGTTGAGTCCTAGAGCTGGCAGCCAGCATAAGGCAGCTGGGAGCTGGATACCACAGCTACACCTGATTTCCATTGTTGTTAATTTAAGTAGAAACTGACACCGATCAACACCTCCCGGGGCTTCCGTAAAACCAGTTTCTCATAGAGAGACTTTGTTTAGGGGTGCTGTGAGGGATGGGCACAGCTCAACCCTAGAGAACACATCTAATATGATAGATACTATAAATTTGCATATTTATTTTGAAAAATTTCTGGCAGATGGCATTAAAATGTCTTATTCTAAAAATATCTGTAAGTTATGACAAATTTTTTCAGGAGTGGGAGGTCATGAGGAAGGGATTTCTATCAATTCAAACAACATTGGCGCATGGCTAGAGGTGGACCTGCTAGGCAGGACCATGGGCAGAACAGAGCTGGGCCAGGGCTGCTAACCAGGCTCTGAATTCCTTGACCAGTGCAGGTAGGGAGTTATAGATGTGGCTTGTCACACGGTTCACTCACCATTCCATCTTTTCTTTTTTTTTTTTTTTTTTGCAGTTTCTGGCTGGGGCTGAGTTTGAACCCACCACCTCCAGCATATGGGGCTGGCGCCCTACTCCTTTGAGCCACAGGCACTGCCCATCCATTCCATCTTTTTAATGAAAGCTCTTAAAGATTTTTTCCTACTTTATGGGCACTGAGTCCTCATCTGGTGACAAGATTCTCCTGATAGGAGTCTCAGAAGCAGCGGAGTTCCCTTTCCTCTATTAACAGCAGGACCTGATGGCTTCACACAAGGAACGTGGCCTAGGGCAGCCCAGGAGAAACACTTGGGCAAGGGCCCTGCAGGAGTGAAGCACACCTTGAAAGGTGACATCCTCCCAGGTGATGGCTCACAGAGAATAGCCCTGGGGATGGAGAGATATGAGGACGCAGATACTGGAGAGGCAGCTTTTCTTTCGCATTCAAATCTGCCAACGCCTACAAACTGGACGCTGGGCTCAGAGAAAACAGAGTGGACAGGAAGCCATGAACAGGATGTAGGGAGGACATAAAGATGGTCACATCTCACAGAAGAGGGGGGACGTGAAGGGGAAGCCAGGCTGGGAACGCATCAGGATCAGAGGCCGTGTGTGTGTGTGTGTGTGTGTGTGTGTGTGTGTGTGTGTGTGTGTGTGTGTGAGAGAGAGAGAGAGAGAGAGAGAGAGAGATAAAAGAGCGGGAAAAGGTTTGGTATAGCTGAGAGGGGAAAAGCGTAAGACATTCAGACCTCTACTTAATCACAGAAGGCTTCCCACGGGGTCTGTTTTATTTATAGCTGAGGTATGGCCATCTCAGCCCGGATCAGTGAAGTGGTCCCAGTGTGAGAAGCAGACCCCAGGAATTCACAGCGGAAGTGTGTAACATTGTAACATAAGTCTCACAACCAGGGGGTGTGTGGGGGGAGGACTAATGTTTCTCCCTGATGAGTTTCTCTCTAATTCTTTTTTTTTTAATTTATTTATTTTTATTGTTAAATCATAGCTGTGTACATTAGTACAATCAAGGGGTACAATGTGCTGGTTTCATATACAATCTGAAATAATCTCATCAAACTGTTCAATGTAGCTTTCATGGCATTTTCTTATTTATTGTATGTTGACATTTGTATTCTGCATTTAATAAGTTTCGCCTGTACCCATTCTAAGATGCACTGTAGGTCTGGCCCCACCCATTACCCTCCCCCCTCCCTCCTCCCTTCCCCTTCCTTGGTCCTTTTCCCATAGTCTTGTGCTATAGTTGAGTTATAGCCTTCATGTGAAAGCTATAAATTAGCTTCATAGTAGGGCTGAGTACATTGGATACTTTTTCTAATTCTTCAAAAGAAAGGATGCCTGATAAAAACAGCCCTGGACCCAGAGTCAGAAAACCTGACTCAGCTACGTGCCCCTGCGTGCTCTCACACATCATTCCACTTCATTGAGACTCATTTTCTCCTATTAAAGTAGAAGCAAAAATACCTGCCTGAGGTACTTCACAGGTGGTGGGGTGGGGGAGAAGATACATAGGCTTAATAATAACATTCATTACTGGGCTTCTAAATGTCTACATAAAGAAGCATGGGAAACAGCCCCGCTGAAAGCGGCTGTGTGACCCTGAGGGGGTCTCTTTGCCCTTCCCTGGAACTTGGGGTTTTCAACAGTGAAGTCATGACACAGAATGAGATGATCCCCCTGTGAACCGCCCATCTGTGGTCCCATGGTGGGAATTAGATGGATAGTGGGTGAGATCAGCTTCAGAGTCTGCCTCCATGACACATAGTCACAGTGATTTTGAGATGTCCCCTTTGGTGGAACTGAATCAAAGACGGTAGCTGGTGAGGTTTGTGAATTTTCTCATCCTTGTTCTGATGCTGCATGTATGCAGGTCTCCTTTGCTTATGAGATGGGAGCCAGGAGTGGGCAGTAATTTGTCCATGGAACTGGGTAAAATTATCCATCTTTGTTTCACTAGAGTTCTGACTGTCCTTTGTTAAAATGGAATCTCTGAACTATTAACAATTTACTATGTGTTGTTTGAAACCTCCTCCATTTGGCAGGGTGCTGAATTCTCGACCTCCAGAATCCATGCCCATGGAGTCCAGGAAGTGTTACTTATATGTGATTATTTCTAACTTCAAACAAGACAGCAAGCCTTTACCGTGGTAGGAGTGCAAGAACACAAGTCATAAGGCTTGGTTCCAGCATCAGCCCTGCCTGAGCACCATGAGGCAATCATTTATTGAGGTTCTGTGTGACAAGGCTTGAGCCCCAAGGGTGGTCCAGGAGGGCTAATGACCCAATTTTGTTTTCCCCTCATGGGATATTCAGATTGAGGGTGATGGTTGAGCAGAGGTACTGAGGAACTGTTCGAGTTAAGCAAGGAAGTGGGAAGAGTGACAGGAAGATGGGAGAAGGGCAACAGAAATAAATGGTTGATCAATACTGTAAGATGTTTATCTGTGAGGTATGTAATGCGATCGGCTCCAACGTCGCGCCTCCAAGGGCTGACCTTAGTTAGAAAACAAGAGGCCCCTATATAAACCAGAGAAACAAAGAACGCTCCTTCTCAATGAAACTCAGTGATCACAGAAGCTAAGGCTTTCTTTTTATGGATGAGTATGGATGGCTGTTCTCTAGACCTGAGTTTCTTTAATCTATAAAACAGGGTAGATGGAGCAGCAAGCCTCTAACTCCCCTTCCAACTCTAACTCCCTGTGCTTTTTGCAAGGCTCAAACATCTAGACTCAGGCACTTTTTCAAGTGGTGGGTAATGTTCTCTGAGTGGCTGAGGATGGAAACTATTTCTTCCAGTCCTGTCTCTCCCTGTGCAGACCCCAGGAGAGTTACCTGTCACCAGCTATTCTGCTGAGGAGGGGCTCCAGCCAGCCTGGGTGGCACTCACAGTGGGCATCCATGAAGACCAGCACGTCTCCCGTGGCCCTGGTGGCTCCCAGCATCCGTGCTCCGATGGCACCCAGCCTCTTGTTGCTCCTGAGCAGTTTAACACCCTCCAGCTTGGCCACATATTCACTGAGAGCAGACTTGAGTTGTCCTGGAACCGACAGGGTTGTGGTCAGTGGAGTGACAGGTGCCATAGCCAATGAGATCATTGTGACCATCATTAAGATCATTGCCAGCAATTCTCTCTTAGAAGCTGTGATGAGTGCAAGAGTTCAGGATTAAATACATTATTGCAGTGTGGTTGTCGCTAAGGTGTGAGGGTGGGCCATGATTCTCTCTAGTAGAAACTAGGAGGGATGATGGCATAAAACCAGGAGAGGAGACAACTTGCTAACATTCTCATACAACAGCAGAGACGTTGTAGCAGGGAGGGTTGGTGCCCTCCCCAGATTCCCTGGGATCCTTTTAACTGGTTTGGCTTGGTTTGCATGTCCAGCTGCTGTATGTGCTAACTTCCTTCCTGGGAGACTCCTTGGTGTTACAACTGCTTTTCCTGAAGGTGTCAGGGTGTCATGAAGGATGCTGCCCCCGGCCCCAGGTGTCTGGGGACAATGACTGACCACTGCAGGGTGCAAAAGCAGGACAGACTGTGCAGTACAGTTTATACCCTAGACCTCCCCACTAGAACAGGCTGTGGCTGTCCTTCACCTGGAACCATATCTCTGTCAACTCTTCCTGCTGTCCTTTCTGTTTCCTTCACTCCCTTGCACATCTTCCCCTGCAAGAACATCCTCAAAAAGATTAAATGCACATGAATCCCCCTCTCAGACTCTGCTTCTGGGCCGATCTGAGACAGCAGCCATGGTAGTCAAAGGCAGAAGGGCCCATGCAGCTGGCAGGTGCTTGCTGTTGCTGGCCGAAGGGGCCTCATTGCAGAAGGAGCGGCGAGTCTGCAACATAATGGACTGAGAGAGAAAGTAGGAGGTGAAAAACTGAGACCAAGAGTTCAGCCAGCCCTGTGGGAAGGATGGCTCTGTAGGGGAAGAGAGATAAAGAGGCCTAAGGGAAGGTGATGGAAAGGATGAGAGAGGCTTGTTAAGTTTTGTGTTTAAGATAAGAAAAACTTGACTTTGTGTGTGTTAAAGTGTGCATGCATGTGCACCCACACGGAACAAACTAATGATGGAAGGAATACTGTATTCATGTAGAAGCAGTGGCAGTTTCAGAAGTGTGGAACCTCTGGCCCACTGGACTAAGATGTTCCCCAGGGCAGGGATCGTACCTCTTGTATCTCTTCTGCTCTGACCCCTAGTACAGGGAGGCTCTCAGCGCACATGTGTTGAACAGAAACGAGCCAAACAGCAAGCATTTGCCAGGTCTCCAGCACAGCATAGTCTTAAGTATGGACAGAGATAGCCTAGCTGCTTTCGTGGCTGGACCTCTAGGGAGGCCAGGGAAGACTCAGGCAGACTTTCTCCAGAGCCCCCACCAGGCCCCGTGCTCCTTCCCTGGGAAGCTGTCTTCTAAGTAGCACAGATTTTCATCAGGGGGAAAAAATGTCCTGAGTAGTGGACATAAATCACTTGGCTATTGCAATTCTCACTGATAAAACCTTGTGAAGATTTGTTACTTAATTTTTGTGGTAAGATTGTTCTTATTTTTCTGATAAGATTAATTCCAGTCCATTCCCTGGAGAGAGACCTCCATTAGTTGAGCTATTAAAATTTCTGAATTTGTTTGTCTAAGAAGCAGCCCTGAGTGACTTCATTGATCGAACACTGCTAGTCATCTTCCTCAACATTCATCCTCTTCTTCCACACTGCCAGAACTTGGATTTTGTTTCAGTAAAAGCATCTCTCTACCAAGACTTCCTTGCTGCTGGTAGCAGGTCTGATAGAAATCAATTGGATTTGGGGAAAACTATTGTTTTACTGATTTTTTTTTCTTAGAAGGTCAAACTTGACTGGCCTCTCCCTATTTGTTCTCTTTTCCTGCCTGGAATGTGTATGTGATGTCCAGAGGTAGAGGAGTCCTGATGTGATCATGAGATCAAAACCACACGCTATGTATGTCTAAGTGGAAAGCAGAAGAAGCTGGGTCCCTGATGGCATTGTGGAGTTGTCATACCTGTCCTGCACTGCCAACCAACAGGTTTCATGTGCTGTAAAAGAAGAAAATTTCTACTGCTCTGTTAAACCACTGTAGCAGGTTTCTCTTCCAGGCACCCAAGCATAATTCCTCATGGATATTCCCACCAAACATCACTTCACAAGGCTCTGTTTAGACTAATCACTAAACTGTTTAGCTATAATCCTTATTAGTGTTATTTAGGATAAAATTCTAGCAAGAGAGGTCCACAATGGATTAAGGAAGAACTTCCAGATGTCAATTGTGGTGTGACATTCTTGGAGAGTTTTTGAAGCAGGTAAGAAGGCTATATGCCCAGATGGTACAGTGCCCAGAAGGAGCTGGTGTGATCCTTGACCAATTCCTCCCAGAAAATAGCAGTAGTAACTACTTCCATTTATAGAGGGACTTCAGATGGGCTGGGCATCACATGTATTTTCTGATGTAATGATTCAGTGTTGGTATCACTATCCCAGATAGATGACCTCAAGCATGTCTAGCTGATTCTACTGCACCATACTACATCATCATGACCATCTGCTGGACAATACTCCAGGGTGGCTCTAGGCAACCCATAGCATCTTTTTGTGTCTGTTTTCTTCATATGTGAAAAGTGGTTGTCAAGCCCTGCCTCCCAGGGTGGCTGTGAGGATTAAACAAAAACTATGCATGGTGACCCCCGTTTAGGATCTGGGCCTTGGCAGGCACACAGAGGAGTGACATGGGGACAAATGGCCAGTGCTGCCCCTGTATGTGGGAAAGGCCTTGAACTTCAATGTCAGCGGGAAACACAGGGCCACTGGATGTGAGGGGCAGAGGGAGAGTTGGCAAGGCACAGCACCTGGACTGCTGGGCATGGGGCTGGCCAGGTCCCCTCTGGTGGGGCTGGCCAGAGCTGAGGATGTTGGAGGCAGCCTACCTCCTCCACTTCCCACACTCCCAGGGGACTCTGACATGACACACTTCATCAGCTGCTGGGGATGGACCACGGGTGTGCTCTTGGGAGGACTGTTCCCTGTTGAGGGTTTGGAGAATCTCCAGGCACTTTTATCAGCCAGCCCGCTCAGTCCTGCACCTGCTTCTCAGTCCTGCCTGATCAATACCCAGCCCGCTGTGCCTCAGGAAGCTGTGCACTCCCAGAGCCTCTGGCTAGTCTGGCTCACTTCATGGCCACACTGGGCAAGTTCCTGGTAGGAGGACCTCAGAAAGAACCAACAGAGACCCTGGCCACCTTAGCTACTCTCTGTCATTCCCCTTAGGAAAATGCAAATGCCCAGCTTTCCCCACAGAATTCTGATCTTCCCACAGGGCCAGGAGGGGTCTCTGTAGGTCATTTGGTTACACCAGAAATGTAGACCTCAAGCTCAAGTCAATGGCTAGAGCAGCAGTTCTCAAAGTGTGGTCCATGGACCAGCACCATCAGCATCATCTGGAAGCTTGTTATAATGCAAATTAGGGGGCTCAGCTCAAGATACAGAACCCTGGAGGTGGACCCAGCAATCGGGGTTTTAACAAGTTTGCCAGATAATTCCGATGTACCCTAAAGTTTGAGAACCACTGACCTAGAAGTCAGGTGGGGGCAGGGACTTCTCTGTCTCCACCTCCAGGAGCCTGGAGAACAGCCACAGCTACCTTGCTGGCTGAGGTCGTCCACCAGGATGATCTCCTTCAGGAAGGCCCTGGGTGCTGTGTCGAGGATGCTGTGCACAGTCCTCAGGAGGGTGGACCAGGCCTCGTCATGGAAACAGAGGATGACACTGGCCATGGGCAGGTTGTCCCCCGGGTGCTGCTGCAGACACCTGCAGGGAAGAGAACCAGGGAGCCATGGGGAAGAGAAGGCTGAAAGAAACACTCCACATCTTCCACCTCCACGCCCTGACCTGACTGGGGCTGCTCCCACTGTATGGGCCTCCTCCCACGATATGGGCCTCCTCCCATTGCAGCAGCACTCTTTGGGGTCTCTTAAAACCTCCCCATAAAGAGGCCCATAGTAGCGCCATTTAGCATCTCCCAAGAGTTTCTCCACTATGTTTAGTCTATGCCCCACTTATTGTGGTTGAGAGGTGTTGCCATCGTTCTCGGCAGATAACTGTCGTCATCTGTGAAATAGGAACATGAGACAATACTGCTGGTCCAGGTCACAGAGCTATGGCCAGGCTTAAACTGTGTGGTGCACATAGCTAAGTGTGTTATAAACACTGTCATCCACTGAAAGGCAGGGACTATTTTTTTTTTTTTTTTTTTGAGCTAGAGTCTCACTCTCTCACCTTGGCTGGAGTGCAGTGGTATCATCATAGCTCACAGCAACCTCAAATTCCTGGGTTCAAGCAATCCTCCTGCCTCAGCCTCTCACTTGGTGCCCACCACCACACTTGGCTGATTTTTCTATTTTTAGTGGAGATGGGGTCTTGCTGTTTCTCAGGCTGGTCTTGAACTCCTAAGCTCAAGCAATCCTCCCACTTCAGCCTCCCAGAGGGCTAGGGTTGCAGGCATGAGCTATCACGCTCGGCCTATTTTATTTTTGTATTTCTACAACCTAGTGCAACACCTGGCACACAATAAGAATTTGCTCTTATTAGTAGTATTTAAAAAGGAACAAGGATTGAACATTTGTGAGGTCAACAGCATTCCAGACATTGTGTGAAGCCCTTTACACATACTCTATTATATACATTCATCAGATAACAACCTGTGGGGTGGGCTATCTGTTCCTATTTTACAGATGAGTAAACTGAGGTTAGAGGGGAGGCAAGATTCACCAAGGGTCACATTACTGGTAAGTGGCAGAGCTGGATATTATCCCTTCAAAGCTCTTATGCCTTTTCCATTTTGTTGGTTTGTGGTTGGATACACGGGTGTGCATGGAGTTACCTCTTCTAAGAAGCCATTTGTGCTCCCCTCCCTCCTCTCCAGCTGAATAGGATGTATTTGCCTTGCTTTGGTCTGTGAGAATCTGAGTGGATGTATGATGGAATGAATTATAGTAAAAACCTGATATGTGGAACAGTGTATAGTTCACACTTGATCACAAAAGGCACTTTCCTAAAACATGTTTCCAAAGCTCTTTTTTTTTAGTTTGCAGCTGCTGCTAAAACTATGCCTCATCTCAAAGGGACATTTGAATAGGGCTTATCTCAAGGACCTCAACCTTCCAACACCTAAAGGCATCTGTGAAGATGGAACTGCATGCATGGTGATATCTAGACTAAGGCTGGCCCTGCCTCTGGGAAATGCCATCTGATGCAGTGTCAACCCATCCTGCTACTTAACTGAACATCCCTCTGTTGGGTACCCATCTAACCAAGGCTGAAAACTCTCTGTGCACAATCTGTGAGTGACTCTCAGATCAAAATCCTGTGTAGAGGGGGAGAATAGACTCTAGATGATTTTAAAAACTACACAAACGTCTCATAAACTAGCTTATGTTAGTTTATATATTTATAGTCACCATCAAAGTACTACCCTTGGCTATCTAGTGACCATAGTGATGTTCAGCAATAAGGTGTATAGCACTTTTTCTAGGATGAATTTACAAACTTAATTGTCAAATCTTCCTATGAAGACAGCTCTGATGGTTATTCCAGAAAGGAGTTCCAAAATTGCTGGCATCAGTACACTGCTTCCCACGGGAAGTACTTGGAAGGTGAGCATAGTGATATTCAGCAATGAGGAATGTGGCACTTTTTCTAGGATCAGTTCATGAACTTAATTGTCTGCCCTCATACACACTATAGTTTTTTTCATAAAGGATTTGAAACCACTCACAAGGAATATACAAGACACAAATACTTAAAATGATGATAAAATAAAAATAAAGAGGAAGAGTCAGGAGCCAGGGCATGTAAGTTAAGTGTAGAAAGTCAACATTTAGAGAAAGAACATAAATATACTTATAAGCTGTAAGGGCCTTGGTATTTCTAGGATGAATTTTAAATTCAAGTGTGAGATTCCTAGTACCCATAGTAAAATGGTAAGTTTATTCTGCAAGAGAATTATCACCATCAGAGAAATTACATACCATATGTCTTAGGGGAAGCAACACTCTTTTCCTAGTACCGTATATACTCGAGTATAAGCCGACCCAAGTATAAGCTGACCCCCTTAATTTTACCCTAAAAACTGGGAAAACTTAGTGACTTGAGTATAAGCCAAGGCGGAAAATGCAGCAGCCACTGGTAAATTTCAAAAATAAAAATATATACCCAAAACAATTACAATAATTGAGGAATCAGTAGGTTAAATGCTTTTCAATATTTATTGCTAAAGAAAAACTATAAACTAGCAACAACAACTTTAAA
>CAUYPK010119754.1:0-15609 GCA_963574355.1 Loris lydekkerianus
ACCGTGTGGACACTGTGTTTTCTCTCACTGCACCGTATGGACACTGTGTTTCTTTCACTGCACCATGTGGACACTTTGTTTCTCTCACTGCACCATGTGGACACTGTGTTTTCTCTCACTGCACCGTGTGGACACTGTGTTTCTCTCACTACACCGTGTGGACACTGTGTTTTCTCTCACTGCACCGTATGAACACTGTGTTTCTCTCACTGCACCGTGTGGACACTGTGTTTTCTCTCACTGCACCGTGTGGACACTGTTTTTCTTTCACTGCACCATGTGGACACTGTGTTTTCTCTCACTGCACCATGTGGATACTCTGTTTTCTCTCACTGCACCATGTGGACACTTTCTCTCACTGCACCGTGTGGACACTCTATTTTCTCTCAGTGCACCATGTGGACACTGTGTTTCTCTCACTGTACCGTGTGGACACTGTGTTTTCTCTCACTGCACCGTATGGACACTGTGTTTCTTTCACTGCACCATGTGGACACTTTGTTTCTCTCACTGCACCATGTGGACACTGTGTTTTCTCTCAGTGCGCTGTGTGAACCTCATGTTTCCACTGTTTGCAGACCGTGGTACCATTGTCTTGAGTGTACCTACCTGTTCCATTTTCTCAACCACAGCCTCTCACTTTGCATCTCTGTGTCACATGTTGGTAATTTTTATAATATTTCAGAGTTTTCCATTATTATTAAATATGTCTTGGTGATCTTTGCTCAGTGACCTTTGATGTCACTAGTATTATTGTTTCAGTGTGGCCCACCTAGGACCCGTGGAAACGAGTGGTCTGCTTTATGCGCTGACCAGATGTTCCCCATCTCTCTCTCTGTCCTCTGGCCCCCTGTTTCCTGAGACACAGCAATATTGACATTAGGCTGTTTAATAACCTTTCAATGGTCCATATATGTTCAAGTGGAAGGAAGAATCACATATCTCTCACTCTAAAGCAAAAGCAAGAAATGATTAATCTTAGTAAGAAAGGTGCACGGGAAGCTGAGGGAGGCTGGAAGCCAGGCCTCTGTCTCCTGCCACCAGCTGGGAGTGCACAGGAAGGGTGTTTGAAGGGCATTCTGGTGCTCCGGGAAGCACTCTGACGGTGGGAGGAGAGACAGCCTCGCTGCAGACGTGGAGAGAGTCTCAGTGTCCTGGATGGAAGAGCAAACCACCCACAGGGTTCCATGAAGCCAAAGCCTAATCCAGAGCAGGGTCCTGACTCTCTTCAGTTCTATGAAGGCCGAGAGAGGGGAGGGAAGTACAGAGAAAGCGTGAAGCTGAGGAAGGAGAAATAAACCTTATACTGCTTAGTAATTCTGATAGAACAGCAGGCAGCTGCAGAAGAAATCCTCCTCCGAAGATAAGAACAAACTTTACACTGAGCTGAAATAACCTGGAAAAGCAAAAGAAAAAAAAAAAACCCTGTAAATAATTACAATACCTTGGTTTCTAACATCCTGAGCCTTAACTATGTAGCTGATATGGAATTAAAAATAAAAAAAAAAAAGGTATAAAATAAGGCTAGAAAAAATCTGTTCTCTGTAACTCAGAGTTTCATGCCTTGAGTCACCTGAGTTCTCGCTGGGAGTTAAGGTTCCTTCTTCTATATTGTTGGTGTAAGTGTCTGTCTGTTTGAATTTGCCGTTTTCCTGCAACAAAGCTAGCAAAGGTGGGTTTGTGGTTTTTAAGGACAGTGTCTCCATAACAGAACATGCACGATGAAGCAGGGGGCACTGACGTAGAAGCTGTAGCAAGTTTCCCAGAAGATCTAGCTAAGCTCACCAAGGTAGGCAGCTGCAATAAAAAACAGAGTTTCGGGGCTTGGCGCCCGTAGCTCAGTGGTTAGGGTGCCGGCCACATACACGGAGGCTGGCAGGTTCAAACCCAGCCTGGGCCTGCTAAACAATAATGACATTTGCAACAAGAAAATACCTGGGTGTTGTGGCAGGCACCTGTAGTCCCATCTACTTGGGAGGCTGAGGCAAGAGAATCGCTTAAGATGAGAGTTTGAGGTTGCTGTGAGCCGTGACACTAGAGCACTCTATGGGTGACAAAGCACCTGTCTCAAAACAAAACAAAACAAAACAAACAACAACAACAACCCCCCCACACACACAGAGTTTCTGGGCCTCAAGGCCACACTTAAGGACCTAGAAGGCCCCAGGTGGGCTTGAGGTCCTGGGTTCCCCACTTCTGAGTCATAAATGAGTCTCATGTTGCAAGAAGGTGTTCTTTAAGAGTTTCATAGTTACAGAGGAGTCAATGCTGGGCTTCAAAACTGCAAAGGACAGGCTGACTCTTTTATTAGGGGTTAATGCAGCTGGTCTCGTGAAGTTGAAGCCAACGCTCATTTACCATTCCACAATTCTAAGGCCCTTAAGAATTATTCTAACTCTGCGGCCTATGCTCTATAAGTGGGGGCAGCAAAGCCTTGATGACAGCACAGCTATTCACAACATGGTTTACTGAATATTTTAAGCCCGTTATTGAGCTCTACTGCTCAGAAAAAACAATATCTTTCAAAATAATTACTGTTTGCTGACAATGCCCCTTGTTACCCGAGAGTGTGGATGAAGATGGGCAGGGAGTAAGGATACCTTTGTGCCTGCTGAACACAGGGTCCATTCTGCAGCCTATGGACTAGGGAGTGACTTCTTTCAAGTCTTATTGTTTAAGGAATGCATTTTGTAAGTCTGTAGCTGCAGTATGTAGTGATTCCTCTGATGGATTTTTTTCTAGTTTCTTTCTCTCTCTTTTAAAACTTCAGATTAATATAAGTGTACAAACAATTAGGTTACATTGTTTGCATTTGTTAGGTAAAGTCCAAGTTGTAGTTGAGTCCTTCACCCGGGAAGTGTGCCCTGTACCCTACATTGCACCCCTCAGGTGAGAGCTCACCAATCCCTTCCCCTCCCCTCCTCCCCCACTTGAATTTAATTGTGTGTGTTTTTTCTTGTGTGAGTGTGTGGTTGTTCATCTAGTTTCATGGTAGCATTGAGTACGTTGGCTGCTTGCCTTTCCATTCTTGTGCTACTTTACTTAGGAGGATGTTTTCCAAATCCATCCAGGTAAATGCAAAAGATGTAAAGTCTCCATCTTTCTTTATGGCCGTCCTTTGATGGATGTTGGCAAAGTAAATTTGAAAGCTTCTGGAAAGGATTTACCATTCTAGATGCCATTGAGAACATTTGTGATTCATGAGAGGAGGTCAAAATATCAACCTTAATTGGAGTTTGGAAGTTGATTCCAACCTTCACAAATTACTTTGGAAGGTTTCAAGACTTTTGTGGAGAAAGTGACTATAGATATTGTGGTGATAGCAGGAGAACTGGAGTTGGAAGTGTAGTCTGAAAATGAGGTTGAGTCTCTGCACTCTCGGGATAAACCCTGAATGTTTTAAGGAGCTGCTTCTTATGGGTGAACCAAAGAAGTGACTTCCTGAGATGGAGCCTGCTCCTGTCAAGGATGCCGTGCACACTGTCGGAATGACAGCAGAGGACTTAAAACGTGACCTAAACTTAGTTTCATTAAGTTTATTAGCAGCTATAGGGCTTGAGAGGATTGACTCTAATTTTCAAAGTTCTACTGTGGGTAAAATGGTATCACGTAAGCATTGAATGCCATAGAGAAATCTTTTGTAAAAGGAAGAGTTAATCTGTACAGCAACCTTTGCTGTCTTATTTATAAAAATTGCCACAGTGACCCCAACTTTCAGCAACCACCACCCTGATTAGCCAGCAATATCCATTTTGAGACAAGACCCTCCACTGGCAAAAACATTACCACTTGCTGAAGGCCTAGATGATTGCTAGCATTTGTTAGCAACAGTGCATTCTTAATTAGGACATTTTTTAAAGACATAATGACATTGACACTTAACAGACCACAGTACAGTGTAACATAACTGTCATGTGCCCTGGGAAACCAAAGCATTCATGTGACTGGCCTTATTGTGATATCTGGTTTATGGCAGTGGTCTGGAACTGAGCCTGCAAGCATCTCTGAGGTGGGCCTGTTGTAGAATTTAAATCACCACTGTTCTAAATGTGGCTTTTTTTCAGAGCCCTCAGAATCACTTAGCCCCAAGTGGGCCTCCCCGCGGCAGAGACTGACTCCTCCCCACAGCCCAGCTTATAGGGAGGCCCTAAGCCTCGGAAACCCTGAGCGCTCCTGCAGGCCCAGGGACAGGAAGCAGATGTCTTCGTATTTGGCCTACAGCCCACAGTCCCTGTGGCATCCTCTGTACTGGACTTGTCTGTCCACAGGATCTGTTAGGAGCATCGACTTCTTTAAGGAAAACCCTACTGCTACTTTCAGGGCGTGGGTTCAATCTCCAGTTCCCTAAACCATCAGAACACTCGAATCAGGCATTGGTGCCTCCTAGCATCAGAGCTCTAGCAGCAAAGCTTTCAGGGGGATGCCACACGGCACCCTTATTTCAGACATTAGCATTTTCTAATATTTTTGTAATTTTAATGTAGTTCAGGTGGAAAGCACCTCACATGTGGAGTTATGAGGCCTGAGTTTGAATGAGAGTTTCCAACTTTAGTACCTCTGCAGAGCTCTGGAATCCCCTGACATCCAGCTTCTTTTTTTTTTGCAGTTTTTTTTTTGGCCAGGGCTGGGTTTGAACCCGCCATCTTCGGCATATGGGGCCAGCGCCCTACTCCGTTGAGCCCCAGGCACCGCCCTCAGCTTCTTCATTTTAGTACTCTCATCTTTATGTTGTGAAAATAAGTATATACTATTATTTGGGGATAATAATGAAGTGTTATATTGATGCAAATTAGAGGGTTTTTTAAATTATTGTTGCTATTATGCAAGTTCCCCCATTTTTAGGGTTTCCAACTTCATTATATTTCAAGACAAATTGCTCAAGGAAGACAGAGATGAAAGAGCAGCGGGTCCATCCGTCCACTGGCTCCTCCAGAGCTCTCCCCAGAGGCGTCAGCACAGGAGGCCATGTCCCTCCGCAGCGGGTCCATCCGTCCATTGGCTCCTCCTGAGCTCTCTGCCTAGAGCCCTGCTCTCCCCAGAGGCATCAGCACAGGCAGCCATGTCCCTCTTCTCAGCTGGGTGGCTCCTTATTTTGGAGACCCTACCACAGGCCAGATGGTATTCTAGGTGTGGGGAGGAAATCTGAAGGTGATAGAGACTGTTATGCACCCCAGGGATTTATATTCCAGCTCAGAAGAGAGACTTTAACCACATAATCACACAATTGGCTAATAGCAATGGAGGTGAAACAGCTGAGAGGTGTCACCATGGTCGCCAGCCTGACCAGACATGGCCGCCATCCCTCTCCCTCTGCAGCAGCCCTTGGAAGGCGCCCTCATCTTAGTGACCTGTGCTCCTGCCATCAGCTCCTGTGGAGGGGACTCTGTAGACCTCCCAGTGCTCACTCTCAAGGAAGCTCTGGTGTCTAAATCCATTTAAAATGGCTTCTGGGTTCTTTGGAACTTGTACAACTGATCCTATTCTTCTCAAAGCGAATTTGTTCCTGGACCTTCTAGCAGCAGCTGTGAGCCTGCAGCATTGTTTTAAGGCACTTGCTTAAAGCCCTTTTCAGTTGCATGGGGGCTATCTGCCAGCATCACATACCGGTGTCTTGGGATAGGGTGAAGGTCCCTGATCTCAGCTTTGGCTCCCAGAGGTCAGTAATGTCAAGCTAAGGACTCCCCCTCAGACTCTGATATGACCCATGTGGCATGTCTTTGTTGACCGGCATATAGAAATTCAGTTAAGAATGGTGAGGATTTCTGGACCAACCAGCCTTGTGACCTGCAGTGAGACCTCTTTACTGTGGTCCTCAGGTGGGACACCTGTAAATCAGAGATACAGTGCTCATCATTTAATTGATGTTTACTAATTTGTATGAATGAACTTGGCTAGACATCTACATGTACCCATAGATTTGTTAATCTAAATTATTTAGACTTTGGATTTTTTATTCTTAGAATGTGTATTATTTAGTGACTGGAAGAACCAAGTGGCATATGTGTCTTACTACGGTGCACGTTAGGGACGGGGGACTGAATGTTTTTGCCCCCTGAATCAAGTGTTGAAAACCTACTATGCAATGTGATAGCATTTGGAGACAGAGATTTTGGGAGATAATTAGGCCTAGATAAGATTATGGAGGTGGGCCCTGGTCTGATGGGATTAGTACCCTGTGAGAAGAGACACCAGAGGGCCTGCTGTCTCTCTCCCAGTAAACACAGCGAAGGGTGAGCACGCAGAGAGCTTCCACCTGCCTACAAGCCAGGACAAGGGGCCTCAGAATGCAACTTAGCCTACCAGCAGTTTGATCTGGGACTTGCCAGCCTCCAGACCTGTGAGAAACATTTCTGCTGTTTAAGCCATACACCCTCTGGCATTTTGTTATAGGAGTCCAAGCATACTAGCCCAGGACGTATCAGAATCTTGCAGCCACTGATTAATTATAAAGTCAACAATCAGAAAATCCTAGAATCATTTGAATTTTTCTCATGCAAGTGGATGGACATCATGATGGAGCCATACATGTCTTTCAAACATGGCTTTCTCTTTCCAGAATTCTGTGTCATAAACCTTTGGGGAGGAGACACTGAATTCTGCTGCAGAGAATCTAATTCCTACAATGATAACATAGTTGTCAGTTTTTTAAAGACTTTAGCACTGGTGTTTTTTTCTCCACTATTCTTCCTTTCACTTTTTTGAATCATGATGAGGATTGTGCAAACTTTCATAGCTCCTTTGCCAACGTCAGTGAAGAAGAAACTTACCCTTTGATCTCCTGATTCCTTCCTCTTTCTCTTGCCCAGTGAGTTTCTTTTCATTGAGGGAGAAGCAGGAGGGGAGTTGTTGGCTGACTAATAAAAGTTCTGCAGTTCCAAGGAGCGGTGAGAAAGATCTTGCATCTACTTACACGGGCTTTTCAAAGTAGACTGGAGGTAAAATTATGTGCTTGGAATTTGCCATTATATAAAAATACATTATATTTTATGTAATATTTGTTAAATATTTTCAAGGAAGACTAGCCAGGATAATGAATGCATGCTATTACTTCTTTGAAATGGATGGGTAGCCAATTCAGAGAAAAAGATGAACGAAAAGGTAAATACATCGATGCCAGTCGCGTTGAATGGATCATTTTAACTTCATTTTCTTTCTTCACCCTCTGGATTTTCTTCAGTTGAATTTTATTCTGTAAGTATTTCTTTTTCTTTTGAAAACCTTGATTTGTGATGTACTTATCAATCTTATAACTAACAAAAAAATCTTTTCTCAGTTTTATTGTGAGACTTTTTATAGACTGCAATTTTAATTTATCAAGAAAGAAAATGAGAAATGTATGATAAGATAAAGTTTAAAGACAAGATAAACATTTTATGATATGAGAACACTTAGGTTTTGGATATGTAAAGAGTAATTTTTGAATATATAAGATGTTTGGTCAGCCACGTCACAGGGCTAATGGCAGAACCCAGCCTGTTGAAAGGGATCATACATTCTGAGACTAAGTGTCACATCTTTAAAGACATGGCTATTTTTCTCCCTAAAGAACTGAATATCAAGTCAGCAGCATAATTCTAATCTCCTTTCAGAGGAAGAACAAATACAGGGCTTGTTTTCTGAGTCAATCAAACATCAGCAAACCTAGGCAACTTATCGAGTCGCTGCTGCTGTATTACAGCAATGCCTTCATACCCACACATTACTTTGATCTGTATGTACATGTAAATCTAATGCTGTAGAGTTTTAAGTAACTGCTCAAATACCAATGTTCAGAATGTTTCCATGTGTAACCGTCTCAGTCCCTTTCCATGAGAATAGGTGGACCTATTCATGATGTGATACCAACTATGTTTAATAAACGAAATAATTCTTTTGTTGTGAGACTTTTATACATGTATTCTGCCACATCGTAAGTCTTTTTTTCTCACTTTGAATTCTTCTTTCTCTCTTGGGAGTTTGCTCTAATGCGCGTCCCGCACATCCGGCCTCACCTCCTGTAGGACCCCAGTGCTGACCCGCCAGCACAGAGGCATGCATTTCATCAGCATTCACATTATAGAGAGAAAAGCCAGCCAGGACATGGACTGTCCCATGGCCACCAAAGGGAATTCAGATCTTTGGAACTCTCTTATTTTCCCCTCTCATCCAAGCTAGCTGGCTTCCCTGTCACCAGCTTCTTCCTCTCCTCCAGCTACCTCTTTGTATCAGCTCTTTCCTCTCCCAAGTGAGGACTGAGAAGCAAAGGTTGGATTAGAATCACAAAACAGCTGCAGCCTTCTCGCTTTACCTACAGTAAAGTGTAGAGTGTATGAGAGCTCTGGACTATCATGCAGCTGAAATGCAGCCTTCTCACTGTACCTCCATCTATGCCACAGCTCTGGGCTCTCATGGAGCTGAAAAGCAGTCTACTCACACTATCTCCATCCTTGCCAGAGCTCTGGGCTCTCATGGAGCTGAAAAGCAGCTTCCTAACACTATCTCCATCCTTGCCAGAGCTCTGGGCTCTCAAGGAGCTGAAAAGCAGCCTACTCACACTATCTCCATCCTTGCCAGAGCTCTGGGCTCTCAGGGAGCTGATAAGCAGTCTACTCACACTATCTCCATCCTTGCCAGAGCTCTGGGCTCTCATGGAGCTGAAAAGCAGCCTACTCACACTATCTCCATCCTTGCCAGAGCTCTGGGCTCTCATGGAGCTGAAAAGCAGTCTACTCACACTATCTCCATCCTTGCCAGAGCTCTGGGCTCTCACAGGAGCTGAAAAGCAGCCTACTCACACTATCTCCATCCTTGCCAGAGCTCTGGGCTCTCATGGAGCTGAAAAGCAGCCTACTCACACTGTCTTCATCCTTGCCAGAGCTCTGGGCTCTCATAGGAACTGAAATGCAGCCTATTCAACACTATCTCCATCTGCGCCAGAGCTCTGGACTGTCATGGAGCTGAATGCAGCCTTCTCATTCCACCTCCATCTGTGCCAGAGCTCTGGGCTCTCATAGGAGCTGAACTGCAGTCAGCGAATACACAGGTCTAAGGAAGACCTACGTGCTAGATGTGTGGCGGGACTTTGAAGTGTGGTATGTCATGTAGGGAGGCGTCGCTGGAGGCAGGTGGTCATGTAACAGGGGATAGAGAAGACAGATTCAAAAGCTCTCTGCAGAGGAGCCCTTTGAGCAAAGGCCTTGGAGCTGGGAGGGGGGTACTCAACAAGTGGGAGCAGAGCCCCAAATGAGGGGACAGCAAAGTCTCTGGGCAGGGGTTGCCTAGAGCACCTCTGGGACAGCAAGCAGACCAGTGCCTCTGCTGGTCTATGATGGGGGTTGTAGGAGGAAATAGGTTCTAGAAAAAGCTGGCCCACAGAGCCTGCCTGTGGAGAACTATGGTTGGGAAAATAAGGCACAGTTAGAAATATGAGAACAAGAAGCATTATTTACTGTGGTGCATTAAGTACATCCCCTTGTTGTACAAACAAGCATGCTATGGATACAGAAAGGGGAACAAACCCACGGCCTGGGTGTAAGTGAGGAGGGCTTCCTGGAGGGGGTGGCCTTGAGCTGTTCTTGTTCTGTCATTTACTCAGCTTGTGTTTGTTGAGTGCTGAATATGTGCCAGGTCCTGTGGTAAGTGAAGAACTCTAGCATGAGCAAAACACACAGTTCTTGAACCTTGAACTTACAGTTCCCAGGGGGAGACAGAAGTAAGGCGAAGAGTCACACAAGTAATATATACAGCAGAACTCTGTAAGCTGACCAGCAGGAAACTGTAAATAACTGGGCAAAATACAGAGGTGGTCAACATAGCAACTAGGCCTGCTGTACTGATACATGCATGTGGTGCTTGTCCAGTCTATGGAAGTTAGGTCAGCATAAGGAGGTGGTCAGTGTAGGGAGGTGATCCACATAAGGGGGTGGTCAGCATAGGGGGGTGGTCAGTGTAGGGAGGGATCAGTGCAGGGAGGTGGTCAGTGTAGGGAGGGGTCAGTGTAGGAATGGGTCAGTGTAGGGAAGTGGTCAGTGTAGGGAGGGTTCATGTATGCAGGTGGTCAGTGTAGGAAGGTGGTCAGTTGTAGGGAGGGGTCCGTTTAGGGAGGCTCATGTGGGGAGGGGTCATGTAGGGAGGTGGTCAGTGTAGGGAGGTGGTCAGAGTAGGGTGAGGCCATGTAGGGAGGGTTCAGTGTAAGGAGGTGGTCAGTGTAGGGAGGTGGTCATGTAGGAAGGTGGTCAGTGTGGGGAGGTGGTCAGTGTAAGTGGGTGGTACAGTGTTGGGAGGGATCATGTGGGGAAATGGTCCGTGTAGGGAGGTGGTCAGTGTAGGTAGGTGGTCAGCATAAGGAAGTGGTCAGTGTAGGGAGGAGTCAGTGTGGGGAGGTGGTCAGTGTACGAAGGGGTTTTGTAGGGAGGTGGTCAGTGAAGAGAGGTGGTCAGTGTAGGGTGGTGGTCAGTGTAGGTGGGGTCATGTGGGGAGCTGGTCAGTGTAGGGAGGTGGTCAGCATAAGCGGTGGTCATTGTAGGGAGGGGTCATGTGAGGAGGTGGTCAGTGTACGGAGTGGTTATGTAGGGAGGTGGTCAGTGTAGGTTGGTGGTCAGTGTAGGGAAGGATCAGTGTAGGGAAGGATCAGTGTAGGGAAGGGTCAGTTCAGGGAGGGGTCAGTGTAGGGAGGGGTCAGTTTAGGGAGGGGTCAGTGTAGGGAGGGCTCAGCGTAAGGGGGTGGTCAACGTAGGGAGGTTCCTTGGTAATTACAACTGTGACATGCTCTGCATATGAGGTGGAGCACAAGGTGCCAGACAGACCAGACAGGCACCTGAGGCAGCCTGAGCCACTGGGAAGATGGAGCACAGGAGGCCACCCCATGGCAGGGAGCTGGCCAGCAGGGTGCAGCTGCCCCCTGGGCAGAGACAGCAGGCCAGGCTTCTCTGGGGAACCAAAGTGCAGCCAGTGTGGCTGAGCATGGTGAGGGTGCATTGGGGGATGAGCACTGTCTTTTCATATTGCAGCCAGAAAATATAGGGATTTGGGTTTGGGATTTTGGATTTTATCCTAAAAATACTGGAAAGCAGTGAAAGGTTTCAGGTAGGGAGTGACGTGATCAGATCAGTGCTTTCAGATGTTCATGCTCCAGGCTGTGCAGGGAGCGGTTAGACATGGTCAGAGAGGAAGCAGGGGCTGGGTGAGAGGGCGCTGAGGCAGCCGGGCTGGGAGGATGTCGGCTTAGACACAGAAGCAGTGCAGGTCAGAGCAGGGCAGGCGTGCCTCTGATTACCTAAATCAGGCAAGCCTCATGGAAGGTGGGACTTTTGGGTTTTCCATGTTGTGAAAAAATTAGAAGTACAAAGGAAACAAAATCTCCTCAGTTTACAAATTCTAAAGTTTGAACAATGAAATACACTTTGATGAGAAAATGAGGCAACCTTGCTAGAGAACTTGCATGTGAGCAGTAAATTGTCTTTTGTTTCTGGAAAGGCTTTGGGAGTCTGACCTGTTGCTTTCATATAAGTTGCAAACTAATGATTAACTTATTGGCATAACAGACAGAGCACCTGCTGTGTTATGGGGAAGGTGTGGGTTCTGGGACACCATGGCAAGTGAACAGGTCCGATCTCTTTCCTCACAGAGCTGATACGTTGACAAAATGTGTTCTTTAAATACATGTATATTTTTGGCCAAAAGAGAATAATTAAGAGTGATGTGTTCCTTAAATATCTTATTTTGATATAGGAGAGTATAAAATAATAATTTCTGAACTTTTATGGGAAGGCCTCAAAAGCTTCTGTTAAAAAATATATTTAAAAGTAAATAAATTAATAGGCAAAGAACTTACTGGGAAAGAATTTGCCACTTGTCACCAAGGGATAATGTCATTACTGCATAAAAATCTTGCATAAATTATTAAAGCAGGATCTCTCAACAGAAAAAGACAAACTACAGACCTAAGAAATACTTTTAAAATAAGTAAAGCTTCTAGGTATGAGAAAGCTGGGTCTGTAGAACATAAGAAACACAAAATAAATCAATCAGATATTATTTGCCCCCATCAAAGTTGCAAAGTTTTCTCTTTTCCAATCGTGATATTTAGTGGTGGGTGTGTGTGAATGAACCAGTGTGAACTGATACAACTTTTCTGGATAATAGTTCAGTAACACTGATGATAAGGCTTAAGATGCTAATCCTTTTACTTAATTCTATTTTTAAGGATGCATCACTGTTATCACTGATTCCTACTTTATCCCTGATAAGACAAAGATTCATGTGTACACAAGTGGGGAAAGGGCTCAAGACAGGCACAGATGTTGAGCTTGCAAGGTTGGAAAACTGGCTCTGTGAGCTGACTTGCAATGAGGTTTCTCAGAGTTTCTGGACATCTCGTTTGGCTAAGATCACCCGAATTGGAGGCTCCGTCCATTTCCTGCTGGGAGAGGTCATTGTACTGATTTAGCCCAAAGGAGGACTGCAGAGCTGGAGCGTCCTCATTCTCCCGCCTTGGTGAGCTGCCCCCAGATACTTTTAGCCCAGAGGTTGGATCAGTGTCTACACACCTGTGAGAAGCTCTCTGCTGCCATCTGCAGGCCTCTTTTCTCTCTTATTTCGGCTCCATTTTTTCTCTCTTGAAATGAAGACATTAATGGATTCAGAATCAATAATAATACTTAGTGATGCCTATACACGTGTAGTGCATGCGACAAGCAGTGCACTTTATGTACATTAACTAATGTAACCCTTATAATACCAGGAAGTATGATGAAGGCATCACCAGGAGGTTGCTATTATGACACCCACAGAGTGGTTGCTATTATGACACCTTACAGAGGATGAACTGATACATAGTGACGTGGCCGAGGCTGCACAGCCAACCCACCGCAGGGCAGGAATCTGAATCTAAGCTAGCTATTTGGTCCAAAATCCTGCCCTGAGATCATCATATTATCTTGTGTCTTTAATCAAGTGACTAGAATCCGTGTCTGAGTCTCCCTGTCACACTTCTCTCTGTGCCAGGTTCCTTAGTGTGAAATGGGCACTGTAGGGCCAATCACATACGAGTGCTGTGACTATGGAATTAAATGACAGGTGTGAAGTTCCTGGCACATGATAAGCATTCCAATACTCATGGCATTATTGCTCATAATCACATTTTAATTACACGTAAATTTGTACATTGACTTTGCCAGAATATTCAACTACCATTTAAACAAGCCTTGCAAAAACAAAGCCATACTGCCTGAAGCAATTTGGGCTCCATTTCTTTGTTGCAGCATTTGCTGGTTAAGCAGCTTACTGAAGAGTCCTAATTGTCACCTCTTAGCCAAGTTTCCAGGAGGTCTGCACCACCTGGAAAACCTGCTGACTCTAGCGCAGGCCTCTGCCTGTTGTGTGGCCATTCCTTGACACTGCAGTGCTTGGCAGCCCAGACAGGGCGTGAAGACCAGTCTGCTCCAGCACAAAGCATCGAGGGGCTCCGGCTGGGCTTTGGAAGTAGGGTGCCTGTCAGTTTGATCTCATGCTCAGGCTTCTGAGGAATGGATGTGCACAGAATTTTATGCCAAACACAAGAAAGTGGTCACAGGCACATCCCCATCCACCGTCTCTCTTTTTTGGTCACTGTTTGCTCATTGTGATCCTGCATAGTAAGGGTTCTAAGAAAAAGAGAAAAATAGATTCCTTACATACCGAGGAGTAGAGGTGGAAATGGAAACATTTGTCTTGGGTAATTCTGTCTGCGCTGTGTTTAATGAGTCTCCATGCTGGTTTATGTCAAATACATATCTCCTGATTGTCTTCGGTTTTCCCTAATTTCTTAAGGTGTGAATTAAGTTTGTGGGTGATTCCTTCCCAGACCTCCGTGTCGACTCACTGCAGTCTCTGGCTTCTCTTGCTACACCTCCAGATACTTTGACCCTCTTACCCTCCTATAAGGGTTCTTGTGGGGACTTCCGGAGCCACCCAAATAAGTCAGAATAATCTTGCCATCTCGAGATCCTTAACCCAATCACATTTGCAAAGTCTCCTTTTCCACGAAAGGGAATGTACTTACAGGCTTGGATATGGATATCTTCAAGGGGGCCATTACATTACAAGTCCAGCACACATGGTCAGATTCGTGTTTCAGAAGTATGGCTCTAGGGATCACATGTGGATCTAAGAAGCATGACGCAAGTTCAGGAAAATGCATCACAGACGCTGCACTGATATGGGCTCAGCTCTGAAGGGAGATGTGACAGCGAGGAGGGGAGGGAGACGTGCATTCCAAGGCTGTCTAGGAGTTTAAATTAACACAGATTTTAAGACCCATAAGCAGGTCTGAATAGGGAGTGAAGGAAAGGAAAGAATTGAGGTTGACTCCCAATTTCTGGTTTCGGTTAGGCCATTGGTTCTCAACCTGTGGGTCATGACCTCTTTTTAACAATGAAAATACATTACGGCATTAGGAAGGTTGAGAGCCACTGGGTTAGGCAGTTGTGATAAAATGAACCACAAGGAATGCATGAGAGTTCTGCCGGGTAGACAATCAGTTCAGGTTATGCCCTGTTGTTTGAGTAGCTGTCAAGACATCATGATGGTGATGCCAGATGCCTCCAGAAATGCAGGCCTGGAAATGGCCTGAGTAAAAAGAGGTCACCTGTGGGCAACACACTGAGCTGGGAGAGACACTCCAGAGTAGAACCCTAGAGGCACCAGCGTATGAGGAGAATAACCAGGGAAAGAGACGGAGAAGGGAAGAAGAGACACCATCAAAGCAAAGAGACAGGGGATTTCAAGGAGAAGCCGGCTGTGAAGTCAGGTGTCTCAGAGACTCAAGTGAACTCTGGCCTGAGAGGTGGGACGACGCTGACAGAGGGTGGTACTGGAGCTTAATAAGAGCATCGCAGAGGCCTGTGAAGCCCGGAGCTGATGGAAGGATCGATTGTGAATGAGCAGTGAGAAAGGAGAAAAAACAAACGTAAGCCATTATTTCAGGAAATTTGGGCTGGCCATGGTGGCTCATGTGTAATCCCAGCACTCTGGGAGGCTGAGGTGGGAGAATTCCTTGAGCTCAGGAGTTCAAGACAGCCTGAGCAAGAGTGAGACCCCTATAGCTACTAAAAATAGGAAAATGAGCTGAAGTAGTGGCAAGCATCTGTTGTCATAGGCACTTGGGAGGCTGAAGCAGGAGGATCGCTGGAGCCCAGGAGTTTGAGGTTGCTGTGAGCTATGGTGATGCCACAGCTCTCTAGCCTGAGACCACAGAGACTGTCTCAACACGGACACAAAGGGAAGTTTGGCGATATTGGGCAAAATGTTGTACAGTCAATAGAGAGGGACCTGTCTCCCCTGTGAGGGCAGCAGCTTTCTCACTTCATAATTTAAGGGAAAGTACCATGTGGACATGAAGACAATGAAGGAGTGGACGGAGGTCAGCTGTGTGGACACAGTGAGGAAGGGACACATGTGCAGTAAACGGCATAGATCCAGGTGCGTCAAAGCCAGGGGACAGATGTGGAGAAAAGGAACACTTCTACACTGCTGGTGGGAATGCAAATTAATTTATACTTCTTTTCTTTGAAAAAGAACAGCATTGCAGAAGATAAACAGAGAGCCTGAAGAGAACACAGGTTTCTAGAGAGTTGGAAAGATTCAGAAGCT
>CAUYPK010119756.1:0-73425 GCA_963574355.1 Loris lydekkerianus
ACTATACCACAAGACTATGAGGAAAGGACCAAGGAAGGGGAAGGGAGGGGGGAGGTTTGGGTGGAGGGAGGGTGATGGGTTGGGCCACATCTATGGTGCATATTTTTATCTATAATAAAAAAAAAAAAGAAAGAAAAAAAATATAATGTATTTTTAACTATAGTAATTTTGCTGTACAATAGATCTCTTGAAATTTATTTCTCCTTCCTAATTGTAACTATGTATGCTTTGACCAACATCTCCCGGTCTCCTTCGCCAAACCACCCAAGCTTCTGGTAATCATTATTCTTCTATTTCTGGAATATAACATGACTTTGCATATACAGCAATGTCAACCTGGGAGAAACTCTAGGTAAACACACACACAGATTTCTGCTTCCAACTGAACAAAGCCAGATATTAATACAAAAGAGAAAGGAAGAACATACCTCTTCTGGGACCTCCATTCACCTTTACGACATCCATCTGGCGTTACAACTCTGGCACAAATTTCAGATAAGCCTCCTCTACCACTTTCCAACTCATAAGCAGCAGCTTTTCCAATCCCACTTCCACAAGTAAACTTCAGATCTTTTTCAATGGAAAATACCACATTCATTCATTCATTGAAGTGTTTAGGCATTTCTTAACCATTTTACATGTGCAGAAACAAACTACCATTTCATTTTACGGCCCTTTCTGTTATTTTATGTGGCCCTAAGAAAGTTTGTGAATATTGTTCCTACCTCCTTGCTTCATTACCCCGTAGATATTCATTGTGCAATTTTGCATAGCATGATGATTTTCAAAAATGCCTATGTCACAGCGTAACAGAACAAACTAAACACTGAAAGAAAGAGCAAGGGTATTATGACACCAAACACCAGGAGAGGAGAGTGGCAGGGGCCAGAGTGTGGAGAGAGGCAGCAGGGCGCAAGTACAAGGAACTTCAGGCAGGCCAGCTGGGGCAGCCAGAGAACTGAGGCAGGAGTGAGGATAGAAAAAGGCCTGAGAGCTGGGGTGGTAGGCAGGGGCTGCATGGAGAGGCTGCCAGGCATGGGAAGGGATGAGGGGCAACAGTGGACTAGCAGGAAGGAGCTGGACATGGAGGCAAGTCTCCAAAGAGAGTGGTAGGAGGCCAAATATATGGCAAGGCCCCATTTTCTCAATGATAAAATCCAAACTAATTTATGTTGGGCCACTGTGAATAGTGCCCCCCACACACACACTTTTGATGTTTACTAAATTGAAAACATTAATATAAGTTATTAATCTTTACACATGCATACTTAAAATCGCATTACAAGAAATCATATGGTGACTTTTTCAATATTGCTTTTTTATACATACACGTTTCATGAGCATTTTACTCATACTCTTTACAGGCACATTCCCATTCTTCACATGCACTGCGGGCATCAATGTTAACCTTCAGTATAGCTACACCACACCCACTTTTCTAGCTATTTAACTCTTTAATTATAGGTAGAAATATGAGCCTATTTTATATATTTCTGGAATTTGGAAGAGTATTAACAAACTACCATCTAGGTTGTTCAGTGAACACCATAAAAAGCAATAAATGCCCCTGTATTTAAATTCATATATGAAGAGATCATATATGAATTTATATACATGGGATGAACATGTAATGTAAAAGATTTGTTTAAACACTTGATTCAAAAATTACCTATTTGAAAGAGAACCTTACGTGTGAAGTATTTTGTAAGGTGATTCTCACTACTGTAAGAAATAATCTGGGGAAAGGGACGTCATTTACATACAAAGTGAAAATGGAAAGCAAGTCAACTTTAGACACCAGAGAAAGGTGATCACTGAGGAAAACTGCAAAGCGCTCACCCTGCATAAAGGACATCACATTTAGTCAGGGGGAGACCAGAGTGAAAAGGTAAGAGGAGAAAAGCCAAACACACACAAAGCTATGGGCTGAATTTTCCATCCCTCCAAAATTCATATCCCAAAATCGTAACCTGTAGTGTGACAGTATTTGGAGGTGGGGCTTCCCTGGGAGGTGTTCAGAGCCCTCATGAATGGCTTCCAGAAGTGAGTTCTCTCTTTTGCTCTTCTGTCATATGAGAACACCATGTCCCTCCTCCCCAGAAGACACAGCATCGCGGTGCCATCCTGGAACCAAAGACCAAGCCTGCCAGATCTTGCACTTCCCACACTCCAGTGCTGTCAGAGAATACATTTCTGTTCTCTATCAATTACCCAGTCTGTTGTATTCTGTTATAGCAGCATGAAGCAGACGAAGGCAAGCACAGACACATACGCCCCCAAAACCTGCCGCGTCTGTGGCGGACAGCCAATCTGCAGCCTTGGTCAATCCATGCCTTCAAGGTTGGCCTTTACACATTATTCAGATTCAGGCTCCTTTTCTCTTCCACAATTTCTGTGCATTGTACTGTGAATACAGGACCTCTTTCAGCAGGCTTGACACCAAGTCCTCTGTACAACCAGCCCTATTTGCATCACTAACCAGTGTATGTGCGTTCTTCCACAGGACTGTTGTAGGCTGAATGAGTCAGTGTACATGCTCATCTATTCCTTTTTATAGCAAAATCCCATTTATTATATATCTAAAACCCCAGAAAACTTAAATAAACAGAATTTATAGTACCATTCAATGGTAATTGATTTTCTAGTGTTTCTGGGACTACTCCAAGTTCCTAAAGGAACTCTAAATCATCAAAGCAAGATTAACCTATGTTCAATGAAGTTTCCTAGATTTTTTTCTTACTCTAATATGATTCATTTAAGAAATGCTTAAATTAGCTCCTACTGTGTACACAGTAATGTGCTCAGCATAGTGGAGACAATGCAAACACAATATAAGGATGAGAACCTTAAGGCATTTACCATACTCCTAAGAAAAGACAGAACACAAATTAAGTTACAATATAGTAATATATACACTAATACCACATACCAATAAAGATGCTTTCTTTCTGCTCTAATATATCCTGAGAAATGGGATCATAAATTGGATTATATTTCCCAAAGGAAAAGTATTATAAAGTATAATTAGAGGTTGTTTATTCTTGATCAAAGACTTGGCATCAGAAAGAATATTCACACACATACATCTATGCATGTACACACACATATAATCAATAAAATATGACAAAACAAACAAACATTACAAGAAACACTGGTAGTCATTTAATATAACATAAGAGTCCTTAAAAAGAAATAATACTTGGACCGCACCTGTGGCTCAGTGGGTAGGGTGCCGGCTCCATATACCCAGCGGGGTGGGTTCAAACCCAGCCAAACTGCAACAAAAAAATAGCCGGTTGTTGTGGCGGATGCCTGTGGTCCTAGCTACTGGGGAGGCTGAGGCAAGAGAATCGCTTAAGCCCAGGAGTTGGAGGTTGCTGTGAGCTGTGATGCTACAGCACTCTACTCAGGGCAATAAAGTTGAGACTCTGTCTCTAAAAAAAAAAATAATAATAATAATAATAATTATATAGAATCATACAATGGGATCCAATATACTTAAGTGTACACACAGCACAAAAATAAAACTCAAATGTAAACACAAACATATTACAAATTGTACTTAATGCCAGCTCTGATAACAGAAGATATCGTTACCCATAGTTTTACTTGACTTGTTGGATTTGAAAGGATACTTTGGGGAGGATGTTGATGGCCTGAGTCTCTTTTTAAAATGAGCTGATGTGTTCTTTTTCTCCCGATAAATCTCCCCACAGAGCATTGGAAGTCTTCCCTGACCACAGAGTCGATTTAAAGGCCCAGGGCAGGTGTTTAATAAATGTCGATTCCTAATGGTTGTAGTGGTGTTAGTGTCTCTTTTCTCTTTTAAAAGGATTGACCTACCATTTCTCCAATCCAGACTCTCCTATCTCTTGAATTTCCTTTAAGTGACAGTTTCTGGTCATATTTTAAAAAGTAAAGAAAAAGTAAATAGGGAATAAACCTAGAGTCTGTAAACATCTAAGAATTTCATTGGGAAACCCAAGAAGCATTTATTAGATAAGTGACAGAGGGTTTTTTTTAAAAAATGTACATCAGAACATTTCTCACAGAACTGCAGAGGCCCTGGCTTGCCTTGTCTTTTGGATGAATTCCTGGGCAGAACATTAATGAATTCGTGTTGAGGGTTGTGAAAGGCATGATCTACTGTAGGGTGGGGTGGGCTGTTCAGCTAGGATTGGATGAATTAGCCAGAAGAGCAGAAGAGACACTTGAGCATGGAAGGAGTCCCAGGAGGGGGACGCACACAGGCTGTGTTCCAGGGTCAAGTATAGCTGTCACAGATGATCTACAGGAGAGGGCCATAGAAGAAAATGTTAGAAAACCAAGACAAGAGCTCAGAGTATAAGGCTTTGAAAGCCAGTTTAGACCACGCAGCTCTAATGATGGAATCTGAGAAGGAAAGCAAGGTGAAAAAAGCACGTTAATCTGGCGACGTGAGGACAGTGAAACCAAAGAAATGAAGAACTATTCAAAGATAATCACCTTGGAAATTTCCAGGTACTCTTGGAAAGATGATTTCAAAGATAATGCCATCAACCAGGATATTCAGGATATTCTACAAGTTCACCCTTCACTGTCTCCACACCCTGGATCAATAAATGCTCGGTTCTCATAAGAGCATCTGTGTCTGAGTGCAGGTTCATCTTTACGCACTCCATTAAAACTCTGGCACTTTTAACTTTTGGCTTCAAAGAACTATAGGAAGAGGAACATGTCTATATTCCAACCAACATTTCCCCTCATCCTCTGCAGAGTTAACCAGTGATCTGCCATAAACCAGTCTTATATTTTCTACTAATAAATCCTAATTAAATTTCCCTTTACTTACACATATGTTGTTGAATTTCAAAAGGCCAGTATTCCAATTTCAACTTCACTTTGAAGCTATTCTTTGTGGCAAAGTGTCATATATTCCGATCTTTTTCAGCTTACACTTAGTCCAAAATTACTCATTTTCCTGGTTTAAATCTTCAGTAGTTATTTTGGCAGCTTAAAAGACAGAATCAAAATGGTAGGATCATGGGAACGTGCCCAATCCATTCTTGGCTCCACTAATATACTAAGATTCTTCTTTTAATCATCTCAATAAATAGAGACTGGAAAATGTCCATTGGATTTGACAAGTGAGAAGCAATTTGAGACTTTGGTCAGAACAATTATCAGCTAGAACAGAATCCAGCCTGGGCACATTGAAGAGTGAGTGCAAAGTGAAGACCCTGAGAAAGTTCTACTGGTTTCAGAAGCTAGAGTTTGAAAGAAACGCAAGAGATGAGGAGGTAACTAGAAAGGAAGTAAGTAGCAGATGCTTTGTTTTCAATGAAAAAGTCATGGGCTCGCACACACTATGTATTAACTTCTGGCAGTACATTATAAGTAGTATTAAATTTCATTTTATCACCCATTATTTCATTTCTCCCTCATTTGATTTTGTTCTTGTTAATGAAGTTTCTGTAAATCCAAAAGAATGGATAATTTTGTTGGGTTATACACACCCCTCCCATTTTGCAACTGGTTAAACCTCTGAAGCAGTGTGCTTGCTTTCCCTCTACACACCATTTAATCATTTCATTTGTTGGTTTCAATCAGATGACATCTCCACATGCAAGTCTAATGTCAAAAGTTAAGAGGGCTTCTTCCCTATCAGTTGAACTGTTCGCCTCCCCTTCTCTCCTCTTTTCCTGCCATTCCTCACCTTGGATCCTCTTTCCTCTGACTCAGTTATAAGTGGTCGGGTGTGTGTGTGTGTGTGCACGTTATGCATTTGTATGTCCTTCCAAATTTCCAAAATTTCCATCAACCTATTTTCACTTCTAAAGCCTTTGCAGCATAAGTTATTTTATACTATTTTGAGCCTCTCTTAACTTTCAGTTGTTGGAGCGGGATATCTACTTTGCTATTTCAGGTGCTTTTATCTTGTAGGCTTTTACTAAGCATCTATGCTTGCCAATCTCATTGCCAAATCAATGGATAATTCTGTCTCTGTGTACATTTCCCCACCACACACTGATACATGCCAGGACAAAACTGTTTACCTTAGATTATAAGGATTTGGGTCTCTCTTTAGCCTGTGCTGTGAGCATCACAAATTTTCAAAACCCAGAGTTTGAGAATGCTATCAAGTTTTATGTGGACCAGTAAAACAGAGATGCTTGCACTGCCAGGCTGTAGGAAGGTGTTGTGATTGCTGCTGCTGTTGTTTTTAATGACTCTGGAAGAAGTTTCTTAAGCCAGCGACATCAAAACACTATATGAAATAAAATCTTATATTAAAGAGAAAATAAATAACCCTTCTTGAAGACTCACAAATATAACCCAGACAAAAACAAATAGGTAGACAGTGAGCCGGGTCCTTTCCACGCTGAATCTATTCATCTATAAAACCTCACAGATTCCATTTTTATCTCTGAAGCATCCTATGTCTTTCTCCTATCTCCCCAGAAATTCTATTAAAATTCCACAGGGCATGGCAAGTTCTTGGGTAACTCTGGACACCCTGACTGAGCCAGGCACGCCACGCATATTGCACATGGCAGGCAAGTAGTACATAACCCTTGGCTAAATTTGCCTTGATAAACCCAGTAGGCAGGGAAGGATTATCTATCAAAGTCTATCAAACTTTTGCTTGTAAAACGCTAAAGAAATGTCTTTCTGATGATCTGCTGCCCTCACTGGTTATGTCCACTATTCTATAACTGGCCCCAGTAGGGAAACTAGCAATGTAGCTTATTCTGTGAACTTGACGGGACATTCAAAATCCACCTCTGTAGTTTATTCACATGTATAGCCTTGCTCATTTTTAGCTGATTCCTTTTGCTCACAAATATTAAGTGGTCCTCCTGGTACTGTTTAGCACTGTATTCTTCAAGAGTCACTGGGAGTCCAATGCAGGCATATGTAAACACACTTTCATCCCTCTCCACTCCCCACCTCCCATACGCATACTTCCAAGGATTATTTAGTGTGATTAAATGACATGGTTCTCTGCCTTCTGACCCAAATAGATTTGCTTTTATACTGAAGGAGTTTGTAACTAAGGCTAAATCCCAATATGGCCCTGGCTTCTGAAAACAGAGGTCCACATTCTCCTCCTTTCTTCAAGTGAATACACTTTTTCTCAAGTGCAGCTTGACTGTTAGAAGTCACCAAATGGAGTGAGTGGAGCTGATTCAATCCAAGGAGTAGAAGAAAGATTGGGATTAGATTTTATTTGTCTTCATTATTTAAAATGTAAATTTTATGTAGAGTGTCCCACTATAAATAACGGTGTTACAGCTATATTTCAATTCACATGTGCAAACAAAACTGACACACCTTTTTTCATTAAATTCAACACATACCTACTGCATAGTTATTCTCTGTAAGAGAGGGCCCTAAAATGGGTAAGGTGCGTTCTCTGCTTTTATGAAGCTCATATTTAGTAAAAGAGAGCAACATATGTAAATAAACTGATTTAGCTTTGCCAAGGGCAGAGGATACACATTTCACATCTCCTCAGGTAGACCATAAATTCCTAGAAATTGGGGCTGATACCCTATACTTGCTTTTATCCTCTCCATGCTAATCCATGCTATGGACACAGCAGGTGCTCGATAAATACTGTATGAGCTTATTGATACAGCTTACAAACAAATGCATCTTACACTTTGCATTAGTTCACCTTGCTGTGTGAGAAAATGTTTAGTTATTTAAAAAAAAACTACAAGAAGTACTTCATTGGGACTTATATGATGTCCTTAGTGTGACGTTTTTATTTCACCAACTCTCTGTAATCTGAATGAATTATTTAATAATCATGTACATAACATTAGATGACACAACTTAAGAGTCTGTCTTCACAAGGAGAAGACCTCGTCCTCCCTACGAGGTTTAGAATGTTTCTGAATAACAGAAGCCTTGTTCTTAATATTTTTTTAATTAGTAACTAAAGTCAGATTTAAGCTACCTGTGTAACATGTCTCCGCAACCAAAAAGACTAAGAATTGTTAAAATGTTTCACATTGTCATGTATAGCTGAATAGAAGTTGCATTCACAAAGGAAACACAGGACTTTTTTTGTATGTTCCACACAATGAAAGGTATGTCACATTCTGTTTTTCAATTGAAGCATGTCACAGTCCAGAGGGTCAGTTACTGTCAGAAATTCAACTTGAGAAAAGCCCTTCAGATCACTGAGAAGAATGCTGCCTACCATGGAATGAATCAAACCTACAAACATATTACTACCATTTGATCAGAAATACAACTTTGGTGAACTGCATATCATTTCTGACTGCAGTCTTCCTAATAATGACATCATATAAGAGAGCTGAGAAATACACATCAAGTGTAAATTGGAAACATTGGCTAGATGTAATCTTAGTTAAAAGGTTTTTGTTTGTTTGTTTTTCTTTTCTCCCTTCTCATCTTTCCTAAAGATAAGCAAGTCTGAGGGTATGTCCGTTTCATACGCATCGGGCAAACCAATAAATACAAAAAAAAAAAAAAAAAGAAAGAAAGAAAAAGAAAGAAAGTGGGATTATTTAGCTTAGAAACAAGAAGTGTGAGGTGATTTCATAATGTGCAGCAATAGTTACAGAGCAGAAGCAAGCCAGATGTGCTCCATCCTCGCAAATGAAAGGGATATGGGATTCAGTTTTCAATAGATGAAATACAGAGAAATCTTTTTATCTTACAGATTTTGAAAGTAAATTTGCTCCTGAAAGAAGTCACAAAAGTGTTTTAAGGTTTTTTTTTTTTTTTTTTAAGAGGTTATTCATGCTGGTATATAAGGGCAAAATTAATAAGTAGATGAATGGTCTCACTTACGCAAAGACTAACAGTGTACACTTTGGAAGGAAACCTTCTTTTGTCCTTAGAGGTGGTAGAAAGGACTTGTGAATAGTATGGATTCCAGGCATGTCCAGTGTGGTGGCCACCTGCCATGTGTGGTTATTGAGCACTTGAAATACAGTTTGAACTGAGATATGCTTGGAAGTGTAAAATACAAACTAGGTTTCAAAGATACAATATGTCAAAAATCAAAAACATCATGTTAGTAACTTATTCATAATCAATGAATATTGAAATGACAATATCCTATATAAATTGTGTCAATGAGATAGATTATTAAAATTAATCTGAATTTTTTTCTCCTTTAATGCAGCTACTAGAAAAATATAAGATTGCATATATGAGCTGTAGTTGCGGCTTGCATTCTGTTTCTATTGACCAGTGTTCAGCCAGGATCAGACTTCCGAGGTGCAGATCCTAACCTGGGATAAGTCACTTACTACTTCTGCATCTGTAAATTGGAAATAACAATACAATTGATTTCATAAGCTTGTTGAGAGGATTTCATAAGTTAATCTATGTAGACAGTCAGTATCTGGCACATAGCATAGTACACGTTCAGTAAATCTCAGCTATTAATATCCAAAGCACATGTCCTCATTGCAGAATGCCCTAACACACAGTTGCTCATCCTCTGCTTGCACACACCCAAAGATCTAGAAACTGACAGCACATTTCCTTGAGACAGCCTATCGCATTTCTAGATACCTCTGAATGTGAGAAAGTTCATTCCTGAAATGGGTAAAAATCTCTTTGCAACTTAAACTATTCTGAGCTTCTTTCTATGTGATTCTGAAAAGCAAAGAATGAAACTGGTCAGATTCCAACACTCCATTACTTCAGAAATTGTTAAGAGTATTCAAAATGAATTTGATGCCGTCCGTGGAAGTTCACATCAAGATACTTCCTGATGAGCCATTAAAACACTTTTACAAAACAGATCTGAACTGTGATTTCGCAGACGTGCTTAACCAAGGAATATGACTTAATATTCCTGTTACTATTCTCTTCTCAAAAAAGTTTCCCTTTGATCAAGAACACTCTTCCTGTTTGGATACACATGGAGCAAAAGGTACAGACAAGGTTACCCACATAACCAGTTCATGGTGTTTCCAAAGTCATTGCCAATCAATTCCATTTACATCCAAAAGCTAATTCACCTGTAGCTCAGTGAGTAGGGCGTGGGCCCCATATAGAGAGTGATGGGTTCACACCTGGCCCCAGCCAAACTGCAACAGATACAGCCAGGCATTGTGGTGGGCACCTATAGTCTCAGCTAATTGGGAGGCTGAGGCAAGAGAATCACCTAAGCCCAAGAGCTGGAGGTTGCTGTAAGCTGTGATGCCACAGCACTCTACCAAGGGTGACAAAGTGAGACTCTGTCTCTAAAAAACAAAAAACAAACAAACAAACAAAAAGCTAATTTTCCCCTTTGTCTTCTTTTTATGCCAATTTCAAAAGCTAATGCTCTGCTTAGTGGGCAGAATAGTCCTGTCCTAATGATAAGCCATTAATAAAAAGCATTTTTTATTTCCTATATATCCTATATATCCATGCATTATTTCCATGCATTTCCTATATATCTCGTATATCTGATGTTCTGAATCTTCCAATGGTTCCCCTGGAAGCCAACACTTCTATACGTGAACATGTCAAGCTCTTTACAATTCTAATATGTTATAATCTTCACACACAATGCCTGTGCCAATGCAAAATGCAGCCCTTTCCCGTATTTTCAATACTCTCCTTGTGGGTTATCTCCAGTCTATATAGTCTCTGGCAATAGGGGAGTGTGCTCTTCCAATTTGGAGAAATTCCAGCAGTGGGTAAGGCTGAAATCGCTGACCAAAATTTCAGGCTCTAGGGCAGTCTGATTTATCAGAAACAGAATGGGACTTACAGTCCAACAGACTGGGATATAGATCTTGGTTGTATGATTTACCAGGCATTTTATTAACCTTAGACAAGGTCCTAGTATGATAAATGGGAATAAAGAATAGGACCCACTTTGTAACATTATTATGAGGATTAGACATACTAATTTGAATGCACCAACCTTGCTATGCAGTATGTTGTAGGAAATCAATAATTAGTAGCCATTCTTATTGTCTACCTTGATAACTTTAAGTCTTACCCTACAGATCTTCAAATAGCTATTACAGGCCTCCACTCCCCAAAACCTTCTCCTTCCCAACATTTTAGAAGATTCTCAGTAGAAAGTGGTACTATTTCCCATTAAAATCCTTTTACTTTTACAGACAGGGTCTCACTCGGTTAGTGGTATAGCCTAGTGGTATGATTATAACTTACTGAACTCTTGGCTGAAGGGATCCTCCCCTTCAGCCTTCCAAGTAGCTGGGATTAACGGCGCACACCACCCTTGAATTTTTTTTCTTTTAGAGACAGGGGTTTCACATTGTTGCTCAGGCTGTTCTTAAACTCAAGCAATCCTTCTGCTTCATCCTCTCAAAGCATTGGGATTACAGATGTGAGCCACTGCGCACAGCCAAATCCTTTACCATCAGAATTCCACATTAAGAAGCTAATAAGAAAATACATTCAATCAAACATTAAAATTAGAATTTACCACCTGAGTTGTTCGGACAGAGAGAGGGCTTTATGATTTGGCATAATCAGAGAAAGCTCAGTGGAAGTATAATTAGAACCGGATTTTGACAGAATTTGGAAAACGTGGGATAGAGGAGGTGGAGAAAGCTGCATTTTTGGCCAGTTTAAATAGGTGTGGGTCTTATGGGTGAATATAAAGAGATAGATTTGATAGAAAACAAAGGTAAATAACAGGAAATTAATGACAGGCATGAGTTAAACTGATGTAGGGTATAGAATACCATTTTTTCTGTTCAAGAAAGAAGCATACTTAAAGTTGTATTTTTCAGGGCCCAGAGAGTAGTATTTGGGTCTAGTTTTTAGCTAGAAGAAATCCAAACGAAAGTACCAAAGAATTTGCCTTAAAGAGTCTGCAAAAGTCATCAGTATCCCTTGCCTCTCTGTGGTTGGCCAGAAGATATCTCAGTTCATAGAATGGGTGAGTTCAGATAAAATGAAGTCCTATTAACAATACTTAATCACAAAAATGAATGGAAGTCAATATCAAATAAATTGAGTTAATTCCGTACACCAGCAATGGAGATGGAAAAAAAAAAAATAATTACTTTTTCCCCCAAAGAAAAAGCCCTGCTGAACTACTCTCACATACACACATTTTAATTAAATGGTCTGAAACAGTTATGGGGTAGAATATAGTTGTGGCAGATAACCTGGGTTAGAAATTTGGGCTCTGCCTCTTACCAGGAATATGACTTAATATTCTTGTTACTATATAAGAATGGATTTATAAATTGATAACTCAGCAGAAAGCCATCTTGGTACCTTTGGGCTCTCAGGGAATATAAACATAACATTTAAGTGTTTTTAACATACATAAATGTTAGAGAAAATTTAAATGTAAACAGATTTCAAATTCAACTACTTGATAATACCAGTGATTGCATTTATTCTTGTTATAAGTAAGAATATCGAACGATAAGCACAAATCAGTCAGGATGGCCTCTGGCAATATCTCTAGAGTGGGTCCTTGCCATAGCAAGGGGCTATATTGAGGAGTAACCTAAGGGGTGTTGGGGAAGTGACTGTAAAACTAGGGTGATAGTAAGGCCTTCAGGGAACTCAGAATAGTACCCATTTACCTATTGGTACACAAATATTTCAACATTTCACAACCAGTAAGTCTACATCAATGCACACTTGCCATATTTCCCCAAATGTGTCTAATGTAAGCACAAAAGGCAGAAATCAATAGATGAGAGCCCAGAAGCAAACTCTGTAAGAGGAGATTACTGCAAGCCTCAGTCATATTATAATTAAAATCTTTCATGTACACAGACAACATGGTATGGTTTTAAAAAGGAACCAAAGTTAAAATATGCATTACTACAAAATTACAGCCTATGACGAAGGCAGTCGTGCCTAAACTGCCATGAAGTTTAGAGCTTTACTCACCAATGTGATTCTTCCAGAAGTAATGAGCTGTTCGCTAACATAACACTGGGACACAAATCAGCACCAAACCTCACGCAGGCAAGTGGAACACAGCAAGGAGCTTCCTCCCAGTCAAAGCAGTGAAGAATTGTTTGTGCAGTAGTTACTTAGGATTCTGTTTTTAGCTACAACATATTTAATTACAAGAGGTTCATAATTAAAATATGCCTAGAGAGGCAAAATCAGAAGCAAGCATGATGGCCCTTGCTGCAAAATACCTACGTTAAACAATGATAGCAGGGTTTTTTTCTTTTACACTTTCACAGATCCTCACATCTAGGTCAATGTCTAACCTTTTCTAGCATGAGGACCTCCTTTTTCTAACTTCAAAAAATTTTACTGATTTCCATATGACAACAAAAAGTTGTACTTTTAAAATCCATTAATGGGAAAAACACCTAGTAACCAAAAGCCAAATATGAATTTAGTGATGCTTTTAAATGTATTGTTTAATTCTTCACAACAGCATATACACACTCTTAAAATATAATTGTTCCTATATGTGCCAGATGGCCTAACTGCTCCTCTTACACACCAGACTTATATTCAGCTCCCCACCTGCAATGACTTCTGAGTCCCTACCAGCAGTGACATTCTATTCTACAGCGTCTACATGTTGGTTTCAAAATGTGACCAAAAGATATGGAGTGATTAAATTTCACTAATATTCTATTTTCCCTTTCAGATGAAATGCTTGATCTAGTAGCTACAGAATGCTCATAATAAATAAAAGTAGGAGAAAAAAGACTACAATCTACATTTTGTGTAACTAGCTTACTCTAGATGACACAACTCAGAAAGAAAGCATTGTTCTAGGAATTCGATCACTAGGATTCATATTTCCTTCTCAGTCAAAAGATACATACCACATAACAGAAGCTATACCTAATTCCCTTGGCTTGGTTTCATCAATAAGCACTGTTAGCTATCATGAATAACCAACCATGAATATCCTACCAAAAACATCTCAATCAATGGGGAAATTTTAAAGGCCAAATAAAATGTTCATTATCTCCAAGTAAGGGTGGCTGTGATTTTAGGTCTGCTAACCTCTAGATCCCACTCAAACTCACAATAGCAAATTTATAGAATTAAAAGAGGAGTTAAAAATCCTTCTGTTTTCATGGGCTTAATAATGTGTTAATTATCTAGTAGATATTAATCTTGTTAAGAACTCTAAATTAAGGACCTGTGTCATATTTGGGGAGCTGCCTGGTGTTAAAGTGAAAGCAGCAGCTTCCTTTATAGTGATATTCTGGGACATGCCTTCTTCTGAAAACATAAAGTACTTTCTAGGCAATCCATACTCAAATATCCAAAGACGCATCTGAGTAACTCACATAAATAGTTTTAGATACTATAATACCCAATAGTTGTTCAAAAAGGCCCATCCTTTACACTTTGCCTCTAAAGCATCTTTGAAGCTTTATTGTTAACGGTGCCATTTCTTTTTCCCATCAAGTGGTATAGTTGTCACTACTTAGAATCCTTTAAACTGTTTATCTTAATTGTGTATTTAATATATTGTATCATTTATCATTTTGACTGTTAACTCAATAGAACCAGTCAACTATTCTTCATTCTATTCAAACTTTTGAAATGATGTTATTACTTCAATACCTAATCTTTGTGAAGATGTACAGAACAGCAAAATTGCAGTTTGCATAAGATTTTCTTTCCTTTAAAGGAATCATATGACTCCAGCTTCAATTTATGAAGTATAATTAAAATAAGTTGACAAGCCTTAGAATTTTTCTTGTTTGGACACTTTTCTTCTGCTAACTTAGCTCCTATCTTTCTATTTTGCTTTTTTTTAGTCTATTATTAATGGGCAAATAAAAGAATTATTCTTTCAGAAATACTATCTGCAGTAAGTAGACAAGGTCCTTAATAGCCTTTCTGATGGAGTACATTTTAGCAGTACCATTTTTCTCTATTCCCTTGACTTTCTCTCAAAAGGCACACTCAGCAGAGAACAGAAAGATACCACTTCATACCAATTTATTAATGTCTATCCTCAAACACCTAAGTTTGTGTTTATACCGTTTTTATGATCAGTAATTATTTTCTACCTATCTGACAGCATTCCTGTTTCTTAGCCTTTCAACCTCCTAACAAGCTTTGGAGAAAAACAACAAGGGTTGGAGGGAATTAAGAAACATTCTAAAAATCATTTTCCAAGTATTGATTTAGATATTAAAGTAGATATAAAGTGAGACCATTGTATTATGAGCCCTCAAAATAGACTATCTATGTCCTCTAGCAGTAGCCCTGTCCTGAACCACACATCCAACCCATATCACAGATAAATCTCAAATTTTCAGAATGCTAAATGGTCTATAGGTGTTCCAGGCTGCTGGTCCTGCCGGTGTTGATATGCAAGACTGCCCCTCATTTTTAAAGCTAACAATTACAAATTATTAATATTTTAGAAGTATGTACGTTTGTTGTCACAGAATCAAGGAAATTATCTTCATAGAATTCTTTTTCCACTTAAATTTGTACTTAGTTTCCAGAGATCAACTCTCAGCAGGTAGGTTAAAAAAAAAAAAAAAAATGGCCAAGAAAAAAAAGAAGCCAATTCCAAGGAATCTACCTGGTTGGCTCACCCACATAGAAAGTAGAGAACTGGTCACATTAAGCTTTAAAAAAAAAGGTGCCTGCTATTAGTGGCCTTGAGGTTTAAAAACAGCAGTGCATCAGAGTGAGGCCTTACAACTGGGACTTTATACAGCTTTTTAACCCCACAAGGACATGAGCTTCCCCTCAGCACTGAAGTCCTGATAGGACTTGATTTGGTTAGTAAATCCCTAAATGGCGTTCAAAAAGCCCCATCCAACTGCTGAGTATGGTCAAGAGCACAGAAATGTTTCCCTGGAGATCACCTCTTCCCAGTAAACGCAGATTGCCTTGACATTGCCAGGGAAATAATTGTATCACTTTGACATCCTAAGTCTGCCTGTCCAAAGGAAATTCTAAATACACAGGTTCACATGCACCCAGACACACCCCACAGTCTGGTTGGCCTGATCCTGCCTCCTGGGTTACCATCTCCATGATAACAGAGCACCCATACACAGTAGGTAGGGTTCCTCCAGTTGGGTTGTTATTTGAAAACACAAATGCACTTGAAAGAGGAGGATACCGTAGACTACCCCCAGCAATCAACGGAGCACCAAGGAACCCTCATGTCTTCCATAGAATATGTCAGCGTCCCACAATTTTACAGCTTTTGGCAGGGACCGGGTTTGAACCCGCCAAGTTCGGTATATGGGGTCAGCACCCCACTCCTTTGAGCCACAGACACCGCCCCCGCGTCCCACAATTTTAGTAGAACTCCACTTTGACTGTATAGAATTGAACTCTTAATTCTCAATCTGCACAGGGGAGGAAGAGTCTCACCCAGTTGGGGCACTACTCTGAGAATAGTAGCTGTCAAAGGAAGCTACACCACCTCTGACAGCTGTTTTTAAAACCTAACAGAATATCTCTTAATTACAGCATGCTCAAAGCTCAGTGATTCCAAAAACAAAAAGTACCATTAGATCATAAGTTCCCCCCCCAAAAAAGTGGGGTTTTTTTCTTGTACTTAAGAGTGTGAGAGAGTTTAACTCCCTCTCCTGAGTACCTCCTCCCCAAGTTTTCCAACTTCAAAACTCAAAATACTGCTTTGTCAAAGAGCAAGGGTTCATTTGCATATTCAGATAACTAATATTGAGGGAGGCATAAAAAGAAAGGTGACAGGTGCAGATAGGTGATGCCTCAGAAAATACTCGTGCCCTCCTCCCTCACTCTCAAGTCTTGCTCCCAGTTTTCTCTACATTAACAGCCCAATGCCACGTTTGACCCGCGAGTCCCCTTCTCTCCAGCTCGCCCCTCGCCCTCCGCAGGGAGAGTGGAAATGTAAACTGTTGCTGCCGCCTCCGGACACCCCACTGATAAACCAGAGGAAGCTGCAAAACTTCTTGGCTTTGTCAGCAGTCCTCCACGAGCACTAGACACCCACGCACAGATTTCGAAGTCAGTGCTACTGAAAGGGAACCCTCAGTCAACCTGTTTGCAAATCCCGCAGAACTCCGGGCCCTCCGATCTTGGGCTCCCCGGCCCCCCGGCTCCCCGGCTCCCCGCTCACGGTGGGGGACACCTGGCTCCTCAAAGCAAGCTGGAGGTGGAGGGGAAAGAGCTCCTGCTACCCGGATCCCACGGCTCAGTTCGGCTGCCTGAGGAGGGTGCCCAAGTCACCGCGTGGGGTATCCCCGCCCACCCTGAGGGTCTCGGCACACTGCCCCCCCCCAGCAGCCTACGCGTTCCGCAGCTCCCGGGCAGAGTCGTCGCAGAAGCTCCGTTTCCAAGTTCTCGCGCCTGGCCGGGAGAAGGGTTGACGGAGGCTGCCCGGCTAGGAGTACAAAGTCTGTGCCGGTGGCGCGCCCCCAGCCCCGGCGGTTGCCACCTCGCGCCCCAGCGGGCCGGCCAGAGCACTAGCTTCCCTCGCTCGGCATCCCCCTCGGGGCTCAGTGCGGTCGCACTCACCAGCCTCTCCCGAGCTGCTGCCGTAGCCTCTGGGAGCCGCCGAGCCCCAAGGTTCCCGAGCTTCCCGTGCGCAAGAAAGATGGTGGTGTGTGTCGGGAGACCACCCATTCCAGCGTCTGGCAACCCGGCGGCGACTCTGGCTCCTCAGCACTGAAGGAGGAGGAGGAGGAAGGAACGGCGCAGTCGGACGCCATCTGCTGTACACCTCTGCGCAGCCATTGGCTGCCTGGTGCGTCCCCCGAGCTGCGGGGCGCGGGGCCGCTAGGAGCCACCTTGCGCCTCGCCTTACCCGGCAGCTGCTTCCCGCCGCCCCTCCCCTCGCCCGCCTCTCCCCCGCCTCTTCCTGCTCCCCGACCTCCAGCCACCGCCGCCCGACCCTTGGCGCACCCCGCTCCCCGGGGCGAGCCACCGCGGCAGCGCCGGTCTCGACCTTCGCTCCTCCGCTCCCTGCAACTGTTTGCCGCAACTTTCAAGCTTCGGGGTGCAAGTACCACCTGGGTGAGGCAGACTCCCCAACTGAACTGAGTCCCGGGTACCCGAGCCGCTGAGCGCTGCAGAGATGGACCAGAGCTTTGCGCCTTGGGCAGGGGGACGGGGGGGGGGGGTCCAATAAAGTGTTGGGAGAAAAAGGGGAAGAGAAGAGTGGGGAGGCTCTAGGCCTGTATTGATAACCTTCCCCAACACTCACACACCCCCGAACACTCAGACATATACCATAAAGCACACGCACACTGAGCCATCCCGCACGGTCCGGACGGCCCCGCGTTGCTCTGCAGTCCGCGAGCACGAGAGAGCTTCGGTGTTACTAGGAAAAGGACAAAGAAGATCGTGGGCTGTGCGGCATAAGAGAGAATAGGAGATATGTGGGGTGAGAGAGTAAGGGTGACATTGTTTTGACTCACTAAAGCTCCCAGGAGCTGGGTCCGTACCTGCCTGGACACCCCTCTGTGGAGGGGCTCCCAGCTGCTATCAGCCCGCGCCCACCAGAGCCTAGAAAAACCCCTACATCTGGGGACATTTGAAGGTTTTGCAATCCTGGGGCGTAGGGGCGGGGCCGTGCGGGGAAAAAGCGCCCTAGGCTCCGGGGTAGCTGACACTAGAGGCGCGGGAGGTGAAGAGTGCAGTCCGCCCGGATGAGGCAGGAGTGCAGAGAGCACGCGGGCAGACGAGGACCCCAGGCACAGCTCCCAAAGTCATTTGCTCACTCTCTGACACTTGTTCCAAACCCTCCAGGTTTGCGACACCTTTGATCAAGGGAACTTCTTAGGCTTGTTCAGAGAGATGAAGTCGCTTCAAAAGGGAGAAGGGGAAGAAAGGATGAGGACTATTGCCAATCACAGGGTATTTTGCTTGTCATCCCTCTATGAATGTGTGAGCCCAGCGACAGCAGGGATTGTATCTTTTCTATTTTATCCAATGCCTGGCACACCATGGATGCTTAAAAAGAAGCAAAATAATAATGATAAAATTAAAGCTTGATGTCATAGCACAAATGAAACTAAAGAGATAAACAGAGCATCTAGATGTGTCATAGGAAAAAAAAAAAAAGTAAGTGCCACTGTAAAGGAAAATGAATGTGTTGGTGAGGGGCTCCAATCCACCTTGCTGTAGGAAGGGTTCTGAAAGCAGGAAAGCCTTATTTAATATTTTAAACAACAGTCACTATTCTCCCGGTGAGCGTTACAGTCACATTCTGAGTTATGCTTTCCTTTCCAACATCACTGTCTCAAAAATAAATCAGCTGCCATCCAGATCCCAGAATATTTCCCAAATCTAAGACTGTGATTTATTACTCCCAAGAGATAGAATGCCAGTCCTGTGAGTCCAGGAAAGAGAAACTGGTCCATTATGTTTTATTGCAATTTCAATATATACAGATCAATATCCAATGAGCCTCTCTTTAAGTAACTTGAGAAGCAACAGCCAAAGAAAAACCTTGCTGTTTTCCTGACTGTTACATGCAGGCTTCCCAGGTTTCCATTTTCCCAGAATCGATGCTGCGTTTCCAGGCCACATCCCATGCACATACATCATATGGTGCAAAGACTTGTGTTTGCAATCTGTCTGGAAAGAAGACATCAAGGCCAACTTGTGAGTATGTCATTTATTGACATGTTAGTAGTTACTTAACTCTTCAGAGACAGCGATACGTATGCTTTTCCTTTAGGCTGGCAATTTGATTTCAGCATCCATTCTCATTAATCCTTTGCTCCAAGTCAGTGTTCACTTATGATATTCATGAGAATACTTCAGTTCCGAAGACATAGCTTTACTCCTCTGAGGTATTGTTTATATTTGGTCTCCTAGGTTTTGAATCTAGGATATGAGCTAATGGCTATGTGGCAATTATGTTTTACACATTGGGCTTCTTAAAATAAAAAAGAGGAGCAATTTATAGGAATGAAAGCTAAATAATTTCTAAAATACAAAGACTGTGAATAATAAACATTGGTATATTTGACTCATTTAAGCTACAGAATAGTCATCTTCACTAAGGCACTACCAATAACAAGTTTTTCAGTGTAATTACAGAGTATCAGATGCTTGAACTTTATCTGACATCTGTGATTACATACAAATCTGCTGGGAGGAAAATGCAGGCACAAGATTCAGTCTGACTTTCCTTTTCCAGTTCTATCCCAAAGTCCCAATGCATGTTTTAAATATACATTTTGCAGATAATATTAGTTGCTCCTCAGCTTTGGTTCTTAATAAAAGCACTTCCCTTAGAATCTAAATTAAGTTAGAAACATTAAAAGGATAATGGAGGCAGGCAAAGAAGTGGTGGTAATGAAGACTGTAAGAGAAGGACAAAAATTTTACAAAGTAAGTGAACAAAGAAAGGATTTGAAGGAAGATAACCTTGAAAAATAGGTAGTATCTTTACGTGTAAGGAATAGATCAATGTTTCATGGATAGGAAGTATGCTAGAGGCTAGAAATTCCCATAACCCTGCACAAACAGATGATGCCAAAGGCTCAAATCAGCACCACACTTCCAATGAGTGTGAACAAAACAAAAGTACAGTGAAAGAGGAGAGGGGACGGGAGGGAAACGTGTCACAATTATATTCCTAGTGGGAAGCAAAGGGGAACCACAGAGAAGTGTAACCCTATGCCAGCCAAGTACTCTTGGAGTTTAAATTTTCATTTTTATTGTTGCTCTGTGTTTGCCATTGCTTTTTCTGAGCACAATGTTCTCCATACAATCTAACAAGCTTGGATAGGAAAGCGTTATGTAAATGAAATAAATACACAATAGCATTAAATAAATAAGAGCTAAAGAAGGCATGTGAATAAGGAAGCCCAATCGAAAATAGGTGTGAGAAATGCAAACATGATCCAGTATCATGGACTTGCCACCCAGGAAGTCACTGCCCAAGCCTACAATAGCCCCTCCATTGAAGCAATGAATTCAGTCAAATATTCAATCAGTTTGAGGGACAATACAGGAAGAAGGGGGAAGAAGAAAAATAACCATAATTGTCTTATTTACACAATTCATTCAGGCCAATTCCAGGTTGGATGAGATTCTATGGCAAATCTGAACATTTTTTTCTGCCAAAAAAGAGCATTTAATCCTGGAATATAAATGTAAGTTTTGAGCTTGGTCCAGTAATTTGATTTTGATGTGTCAACATCTTAAAATGCAATGTAAAGATAATGTCTTATAAAGTAAGTACAGTGGAACTCCATTGGCTGCTGGCCCAGCTCAGTCCCTCTGAGGTGCCAAGGCCTTCCCAGCAGACTCTCAGCAGCTCTCACATACTTAGTCCTGAACCATCAACCTCAGTCATTCACTCAGTGATATATTTGTTGAGTGCCTACTATTTGCTAACCGCACTGTACCTGGTGTTAGTTACTCAGCGGTACAGTGGGCAGTGTCCTTGCCCTCATGGAGTTTATAGTCTAATAGAGAACAATAAACAAAGGGGTGTGTAAATGATTATAAAACATAATATGAAAGGAAAAGACAAAAATGAGTTCTGTAGAAAAGGAAGGCAGGAGAAGAGAGTTGGGAAGAAGGGTCAGAGGAAAGATCTCTTAAATGTTTAGGCTGAGACCCAAAAGATAATGAGAGGTAATACTGATTGATTTTTCTCTAGATGTTAGGCATTGTGCTAAATCCTTCGCACATATGACTTCATCCTCATAACCTCCCTACCAGGAAGGCACTGTTAGCAACTCTACATTACAACAGAGGAATAGAGAGCTTAACCAACTTATTCAAAGTCACACAGCTGATAAATAGAAAAGCTAGAATTTGGCCAGGGAATCTGACACTAGTGTGTGCATTTTTAATTCCTAAGATACATTTCATCTCATATAAGTAGGCATCTGCCAAGAAGGGGGAGAAGTGGATACATAACCAAAGAACCTGTGACTGGGAGTACTTGCCTCATAAAGACTATCGGAGGACCAATGTAGCTAGACAGTGGTGGACCTCTGGAAGACTGCCATGAGGCAGGGTAAGCAAGGTAGGCATTGGGCAGAGGGGTTGGTCTTTGTAAGCCAGTGGGTGGTTTTAACTCTATGAGCAATAGGAACTTATTTAGAGTTCTGAAAGATCACCCTGGGCAGAAACCAAGAAAATGGCAAGAATGTAACAGAGAACAGTGGCCAAGGCAAGAGATGTTGGGTTAATGGAAAAGGAGAGAACCAGAAGGGTCTGACAGATATTTGGAAGGCCTGGCTCATCCCTTCACTTCCACTTCTGTCTTCCCACCTCTTCCCAAGTTTGACATTCACATTCAGGTGTGTACTTCAAGATTCAAAAATCCTAAATTCTTTATCTCTACCACTGGATCTTGGGTCTCTCTTCTTGTCATATACTAGCATTGTGAAGAACAGTGGAGCCTCCATTTGGTCAGCTCCAGGGCCCATTCTTATAATCCCTGGCCTAGAAACTCTCACTCCCCCGTCAATGCCCAGCATTATCTGAGTTCTTTATTGTAAAGCTTTATTGTGACTTCAATAATAGTCACTGACCAAGAGATATTGAGTACAACCATCCCTTCTTCCCCACTGCTCTCTAATGTCCCCAAACCACTCAATCCACACTCTATAAGGGAATATGGGTGGACAACATCCATGTATCTAAGGAACTCCAACTAATGTGGAATTTACAAAACCCCTGGAGTGACAACTTGGATCACATTCATAATGACTTAGTTTGTAAGGACCAGGTGTTATGTAGATTGGAGCTTGTTATTATCCAAAGATTTGGCAACTTTAATCCTCTTATACTGGGCACAAAGCCACATGATACTCATAGGCCTAACTTTGATAAAATGGGCAAGAGAGTCTGTATCTTCCAATTCTCCATTTTCCAAGGACACAATTGTATCTAATGGACAGCAGGTCCTTCACAGTACAAATGATAGAAACATTTAAAATGATGGTGTTGTCAATGGGCTACAAGCTACAGTGCTCATGAGTGAGGTAGGAGGAGTGGAACAAACAGGAGCTTTTTAAAAGTTTTATTTCTTAATCATTTAAACTACAATACTCAACTATCTAAGAGGGGAACCTAATAAATTTGATAATGAGAAGAAAACACAAAAGAAACCTTTATACTTAAAGCTTTCTATGTATTCTTCTTAGATTCTGAATTATGTCATTTTTCTTGCTGCCACCTCACTGACTCTCCAGCTTTCTCCATATCGTGCGTCATCTTCCTGAAATACTCTGTCATATTCCTTTGATTGCCAGGAACTTACAACTGTCTTTATCTGGTCACTTTGTGAGTTCATTCATATATATAAGCTCCCACAGAAAAGCCTTTCCTGACCTCACCCTGTAAACAATAGCATGTTCTATCTATATCTCTGTATCTCCTTAACTTGTCTGAATTTTTTCATAGTACTTATCATATGCAATTTTGCTATGTAGTTGTTTAAATGTTTATCCTCCATCCTCTTATCAAGAATTTAAGACTCATAAAAGCAGGGACTACACATACACACACACACACACACACACACACACACACACACACCCTCCCCATACTTATAAAAGTGCCTGGCATATTGTGCAGCCTCAGTAAATGTTGAATGACTGAGTGAGTGAAGAGCCTAACTCGCTACCTCACTGACTTTTGGGATCCTTTCTAATCTGGCCTCACCAGACCTCCCCACAGATGTCTGTCATTACTGCCCTATACCTGCCCTACTGCTCTGTTCTCAGTTTCTCCTCACTGCCCCTCACAGTCAATGAAGCTCTGATTCAAGCCCTCTCCTTGACTCTTTCCCAGCCTTACAGATCTTATCTCCCATCAAAGTCTGATCTCCTCTAAAAGATTTTCCTAGATCTTATTTTATTTCTAATTTATTTATATCTTCCCTTTATCAAAAAATGTTAATGCTAATTTCCTGTGCCATTCAGTTTTTTTATTTAACTGTATACCAATTCCTACTGTTCTCTAATGGCAGCCATTAGCCTGGTGCTCTCAATGGCATTGCTATTTCCTTGAAGGTAGAGGTTAAGATAGGTATTTCCTTTTTCCTTCTAGTGCCACAATTTTTTGTGCACAGCAGGCACTCAGTATTTGTTGATAGACTGTGATATATGAAGAATCTGAACAAGATAGCTAAGCTTTTTTTGGTCTGTGATGTTAATAGTAACACGTATCACCTTATCTTTGTGGGAGGGGATCTTGTGAGGCGCCAGGAGGCTGTTTTATTCATTGAACAAACACTGCCTGAAAACCTGCTTTGTGGCTGATATACCTGTATGCTGGGGAGTCCTGAAGGAGATTATTATCTGAGGAAACAGACATTTAAATTGCAATATACAAAGAGAAGTGTCCTGTGGACAAAAGTGGAAGCTCCAAGGAGGAGCATCTAACCTAGACTGCGGTGAGTCAGAAAAAAACTTGACAGGTTGAACCTATCTGCATCTACCTGAATTCAGAGCCAAAAGGAAAAAAATCCTTAGGCTTGAAGCAGCTTATTTATCAATGTCCCATTTTTAGCATGTTGTGCTCCAGTCGTGACTTAATGCTAAGAACTCACAGCGTGGGTGCTTTCTCACACCCATAGTCTGGGGAAAACACAACAGCCACAGCAACATCTATACACACTATAGAATCATCCCATCTGCTCAAATGCTCAGTGCTTCAACTCTGAGAGTCCCCATTGTCACATCTCATCATCTTCTCTTAACTTTGTGGGCACCACACAACCCTTGCTTTCCTCTTCTGACCAACTCCTGTGTTAGAGCATATTAGGATCTCTGTGGCAGCCAAAAGAGGGATCATAGAAACACTCAAATTCCCTTTTCTGTTTCAGTTCAAAATAGCATAGACCATTGGTCACAATTTGTCATGTGACCCTACCCAGAGGCAGGGGGATCAAAAACATGGGGGAGCACCTGCATGTGGTGAGGAGTAACTGTGTCTGCCATGCCAGCACTGAGCCTTCATGGTCCAACCTGGTATCCAAGTACTTGCTCAATGTCTTTTTTGACATCGCATATGTATTTCAAAATGAACACTGATTCTGCCCAACCCCAAGCACCAGGAATTACCCTTCCTGCATTCTTCTTGTCATTTCACCCATTTAGAAATAACTAGTTCTGTTAGATATGCCACCAGAATAAATCCTACATGCATCCACTTCTCTCCATTTCTGTTTCCACTACTCTAATCTAAGCCACGGTGATCTTTCACAGTGGGTGTAGCAATAACTTCCTCACTGACCTTTCTTTTTACACACCTGTCTTTACGCAATCCATTTTCCTAGCAGCAGCCAGAGTTATCCATTCAAAGGGTTTATTGGATAAAATCATTTTCCTCCTTAACACCTTCCAATGTTATTTTTTAAAAAGACACTTAGAATAAATTCCAAATTCTCTATGTAATTTAACCCATGTTTTTCTCAGAGAAGTAGTTGCTGAACTATAGCCTTGCATGCCAATTTCAGAACAGCCTTAGGGCCTTTGCACCAGCCCAGTGCAGTGCAGGGAACACTCACAGCACAGATGGCTGTGCATGCGGCTGCCTTTCTCCCATCATTCAGAACTCAGCATTAATGTCATTTTCTCAGACAGGTCTTTCTAGACACCTCAACAAAGTATCTATCAGTCACTTTCTATCACATTCCCGTCTTTGGTTCTTTCATAGTGCTTGTCACTATGTGACACTTTGGTATTTCTGTATTTGTTTATCCACTGGAAGATAGACTGAATTAGAGCTGAACTTTGCTTGCTCATTCTCATATCCCCAGTGCCTAAAGGAAAAGGGCCAGGCACAGAGTAGGTGCTTAGTAAATGTACTCTGAAAAACACATTCACCAGTTCACTTCCAAACCCTGGCACCCTTGCCCATTCTTACCATTATTTTAAGAGTGAGCATTGACTTTCTTCTATGTATCCTTTCAATGCAGAAGGCTGTGGTTGAAATCCTGTTTGAAATAGATGGAGACATATCTAAAGAAATGAAACAGTGAAATGATCATCTGGGTGTTGGTGATTTACTGTCTTCTCCTTGCCAATCAGAAGGAAGAAGTTAACTCACGAGGCAGCTACTTGTCACATCTACAGGTTCTTTTGACCCTGGTGATTAAGATGATGTGCCTGATGTGGTGAACTTTTATATTATGTTGCCAGAGAATTGGGAAAACAGCCCTTTTGTCACACTGAGTTCTCTATTTTGATGATGGCTGTCACTATTCTGGAAGGAGATGACTCACCCAAGGGGGCGGGGGGTTTGTGTGGCAGTGACAGGATGGATGACAGGATAGACCTGTAAGTCTGTTTCCAAGTCCACTGAAATAAATAGAAAGTTCTGTGCAGGTGCCGTAATACACAGGCACATTTCAACATCACACATCACACCATGTGCATGCAATATTGAACCAATTTCTGGAGCCTTCCAGGAAGGAAAGGCTTCCATTTCCTTAGCTGTCTCCCCTCCCTAAACCCAGGATTCCTAGAGCTCTTAAGGCAGTTTATTTTCTAGAATCTGGTTCTATTTGGCTTCTTAAATCTGTCAGGGCAGGTAGTTGGGGCCATACAAAGGAAGGCCCTATGGTTACCAACCTTGTCCAGCCTTGCTTTCCCTGCAAATAGTCTCATACCTTGATTCTCAACTAACTCCTCATTCTCCGCATCACTGCCTTCTTGATTTGTCTTCCTGTTGATGGCCTTCTTTTAGCCCTCTTACCAGGAGTGTCCTCGGCATGCTCTCCTACTTAGATAATTTCCTCCCATGTTAATCATAACCCCATCCATGTCTCAGGTTATCACTGCATCAGCTATTTGAGGATAATGCCTTCCCCATTCCAGGGTAATCTCTGGGTCCTTACTTGTCAGAAGAGACTCTCTAGCAAAGTTCAATCACTTTAAGTTGTAGCTGAGGGCTACAACCTCCTCCACAAGTTAGTTATTCACCTGTCTTAAAAGTTCATACATTTTCCAAAGAGCATGTTCTGTTATTTTACAACCTTTAGAGTCAGCTGGGGAGGGAGAGGTTCTTCTATATTTCCAGTCTAAATTTCTCAGGATTTAATTTAATTAGAGCTCACACTAAAATGGAGATTTTGACCTCATGAAAAAAATTCTTTTGATTTCATTCCTCTAAGGAGCATTTTTTCAATCTTTGAGGAACCTTATTGCAATGGTATTTGATCTATCCTTGATTATACAATTATTAGCCTTTTGGTGATCTAACCAATGACATTTAAATGGCATTTATGTTCAGAGCTTGAATTATGGAATTGCAAAATTTTTTAGTTGAAAAGGACTTCAAAGAAAATATAGTCTAATTCCTGTATTTAAAAGATAAGGAAAGTTGAGCCCTGGATAGCTGTAGTGTCTTATACAAGGTCACAAAGATTGTCAAGAAATAGAAAAAGGAAGAAAACATGTGCGGTGGCCCTCTTACCTTTCTACTTGTACTTGAAGAAAGTATGTGAAAACATAAAAAGCAAGAGAAATGGTTTCCACCTCTTATAAAAATATAAACAAAAATAAGAAACCTAATACTTTCTTAGTGTATTTTATCACACTTCAAGTATGGTGTATCATTAACACAGAAAACGTCTTCTGAACTTAAGAATATTGGCAAACCATAATATGAAAAGAGGGTCAATTTCCAAATGATTGGGGTGAAGGATGGTGGGAGGCAGTGAGATACCAGCCTACATTGTGGTCCCTGGAACCAGTTTCTAGGGATTCTGTCCTGTTGGGGCCCTTTTGTATGAGAAGACTGGAAATGTTCAGCTGCATACAGATTGCTTTATTTAGCAGATAATCTCTAAAAAACAGCATGTTCTCTTGTTATGTGAGGCTTGATTATCTAATTTTCTCTTTGTGGTTCTCCTTCACTAGCAACCACCCGCTAAATGGTTGGAACAGACACAACCACTCCGTGAATGGTCCTTGGCCCTCAAGTATTCTGGCTCTGCACGCTCCTTGGGAGCATCCATCCACTCCCATAGATAGCTCTGACTCAAGGGGCCTGAACTTTGTCTCCAGCTCTGACCTTTCCCTTGACCTCTAGACTTATTTCTAACGGCCCAAGCTGTATCTCTGACCTCATGTGGTATAGGCACTTCAAACTCAGCAAGTAAATGCAGTCCTTCTCCAGGACCCTAAATCAGTCTCTTCTTTACAACCTGTCTGGGTAATAGTGTCAACAGGCACTCACTCTGCTGCCTAAACTGAAATCTCAGAGGCATCCCTGACCCTTTCTTTGCCCCACCCACCCCATCCAGCTAATCAGTAATCCTGCCTGCCTCTCAGGTGTCTCTGAAATATGTTTCCTATACACTGTCCCTTCATCCTCTGCCCCCAAATTCAGATTCCATCATCTCTTGCCTAGGCTATTACAACAATCTTATTACAAGATAATAATTATATCTTATTTTCCCTACCTTCTCCAAATCCAATACACTCTGTCTTAAAAGCCCTTCTGTGGCTTACTACTGCCTAAGGAATAAATTCTACATTCTTTAACATGGAAAATAGATGACTTTAAATGTACTTACTTTAAATTTAGATATAGTAAGCTTAAATATGCCATCCTATAACTTTTACCCATTAGTCATAGATCTGCTCTGACAAGCTGAATGGAATAAGAATCAACCTAGCCCTTCGTTCACAAAAAGGACTACATACTGTGGGGGAGAGAAAGAGCTCTCAAAGCAGACAGAGCTTGTTTATGCCCTGACTCCCCACTATGAGCTACCATTGTGAACCTGGGACTCAGTTGTGAACCTCTGGAACTCTGTTTTCTCATCTGTAAAATATGGAAGAAAATAGTACATAATGCTTTAGATTGTTGTGGGAATTACATGAAATAGTGTGCAAAGAAGTCCAGGTGCCAATAAAGAGTAGATGTTATTATCAATATTATTATCAACATGACAGCTTTTAAAATATTTTAGGATAATTATGATAGCCCACCCCGTTAATCTTTTCTTCAGTACAAGCACCCTTACTTCTTACAATCAAAATCGCAATGATTGGAGAATGGCTCTGGTTAACTCCTCTCAACCCTTAAGAAACTAACTATTAATGAGTTTATAACAAGTCTTAAACATTAAAATGTACTCATCCTTTCTGATTAATGAACACAAAGTTATCTCTTTTCAAATGTGATTTTTATTTTAATCATTACAATTCTAAAGGATTCAAATCCCCTTTACTTTAATGTATGCTTCACTTCCTTACTGGGTTTTTCAAGGAAATTTTAGAGTAACTGCCTCAGACTATGAATTAGTCTCTCCTTTCTGAAAATGCACCCTCCAGGTTTTAGTTGGAGATTATTGGCAGGAAATGAGGAAAGAATTTACATTTCCTTTCTGTGGTTTCCTAGAGCAGTGCTATCAATCTGACACTTTTTTACCAGCTTTGCATTTACAGTCATTTCAATAAGTTAAAAAAAAAAAAAAAAGTAGTTGTTAGAATAGTGAATTGGTCTTCTCTTGCTATAACAATGAAAACAGATAGCAAACATAGTATTCTATTAAAGAAAGATAAGTCCAAAATGTCAACAGATAATGAGCTTGGGCAATGTGCTCATGATACTCAAGCAGAATATGTTTATTTGTTTCTTATGTGAATTGGATAACCAATTCACATAATTCAACCAATTCAACCAAACGTAGCAGAGAATTTCCATTTAACACATTCAGGTTGTAGCTAGTATCATCTAGGGTGTGAATATTAAGAATGTTTTAAAATAAAATCATGCATAGATTTTGATAGAGATAGCACCATGAATAAGACCTCTGAAGTCTACTGAGTTCTACTCAGCTCCAGCACTTACTAGCCTTGTGACCTTGGGAAAGATACTAAATCTTTCTAGACCTTCATTTACATAGCTACAAAATAAGAACAGAATATGAATATTTCATTTTGAAATGAGGACAAAGTCAAGATAATGCACAAAATGTGCCTACCCGGTGCTCAGTACACAGTAAGCACTTAACAACTATTGGCTGGACATGAATATGGCTCGACAGCAAAGAAGACTACTAGGAACCTCACTTCAGTTTTGCTTAGACAACCAAAGCAGTGACATCAAGTGAAAAATTCAATCAATAATTTCAAATTTTATCTATTCATCTGTTTGTTTTGATTCACATAAATCAAATGCCAGCAGACTTTTTCCATGGCTATTCTATCGCCATGTAGAAATACTCTAAGCATAAGTACAGTAATAATGCTGTACTTTCTCATAAGTACAGTATTAATGGTGTACTTTTTCATTACATAAACCTAGCTGATTCACAGAGGCCTGTCAAGTCTAAAGAACTCTTACTCCAAAAGTTCTACACAAAGTCAGTGGTAGCATCTGATTAAGAAAAAATCATCCAAATACCATAATGGATGGAGTTATTCAGAGTAAATTATTCGCCATTCTGGCCAAAGAGTTGATAATGAAAAAAAAAAAATTCTTTCTAAAAATCCCACCAAACAGGTGGCCTTAATTAGGTGTTGAATAAAGGATCATGATGAAGTAAATAATGCCCCCCCAAGAACCTAGAAAATATATTTATTGCAACCAAGCAGAACTATTGTGGGCAGCATGTTCTGAGGGAAGGACCAGATGGCAAGTCAACTCTCAGTAGGAGTTATTCACTCCTATCTGGGGGAGGGAGACTCTAAGCCTCCCAGTAACAGGTCGCTGGAAAGGTTAATCTATACCAAAGCAGGCAAGAGGTGGCCTAGAGTGGTTTGAGGACTTGTCACAGACTTGTTAGGGGCCACACATTTGTTAGAAGTCTACTTGAGACTAAAATCCAGCTAACTCGGGGGCCTGGCTATGTTAATACTGCCGCGTTCCTCCACAGATGTTTTGTGTTTCAGACCAACATACAGGCGTGACATCTACCAGGCTGGTTCATCCTTTTCTTCTAGCTACTAGTCTAGATCTCCTTGGGCCTGCATTGGGTAACTTTAATTTCCATGTAGCAGAAATTTATGGCTCTTTCCCACTACAGAAGCAAAAAACTGTCAAATACACACCAAGATGTTAAACCCTAACATGTCATAGCAATAACAAATGCCCCAAATTAGAAGAAATTTGGGGGACTGAGGTTCTATTACCCAAGTCTCAGAATTCCTTAGCTTGGATGGAGATTAGACTAGATGCTTTTCCATGAGGAGGCAGATTCATAGGCATGCTATATCCCCCCATTGTTACGTAAGGTTCAAGTGGAATTAATTAGTTGTTGACTATTGGACTATCCAAGTAATTAACTAAATTGAGTCAATACAAAATGACAAGATGTGTTTTTAATGAGCTATTTTTCCATTTTTAATCTGGATAAGTAAATGAACTATATTGTATTAATTTAAGAACATGTAAAATTTATTCTCTTTCTATTGACCAAAGTATATTAGCAGACAGTAAATTAGTAGCCTTTAATAAAAAGGCCACTACAGAGTGAAGTGTTGATAATATTTATTGATTTCTAAATGCTCACATACGTATATCTCTAAGCACTTCATGGATATTTAATTATTTAATCCTCCCACTAATTTTATGAATATCTAATATAGATACTATTATCCCCATTTCTAAGGCACAGAAAAGTAAATTGCTCAAAAGCTACAAATCCAGCCAGTTAGTGAGCCAGAATTTGAACCCAAACGTTCTAATCCAGAGCCTTTTGTAATAATTTCCATTCCAGTGGTTCTCAACCAAGAGTGGTTTTACTGTTTATTTAGTAATGTCTAAAGATAGCTTTGGCCATCACAACTGGAAGAGGAGAATATTACTGCCATCTAATAGATAGAAGCCAAAGATATTGCTAAACACAGAAAGTCCAGAACAGCCGCACACACCAAAGAATTTTCCAGCCCTCCCTGTCAATAGCATAAAGGTTGAAAACCCGTCCTCTCTATATATTGTCTCTAGGATCAGTTATACCTTGCTACATAAAATGTAGTCTGCAGGCCAGCAGCACTACATCACCTAGGTGCTTCTCAGAAAAGCCCTCCCATCTATTGAATTAGAATCTGAATCTTAACAAGATCCTCAGACAATTCATGTGCACATTGAAGTGTGAAAGGCAGTGAGTTATACCATTAACTTCACTGCTGTACAAGAGATCTCAAGTAAGACAAGTCCCATCAACCAGTCTAATCTTCATGCACAGGCACAGGGAAGGAATGTTAGATGTTGAGGTGAGAGAAGGAAGGGGAGGGACAGGCCCAGCATGATATAATATTAGGGAATAGAATTTGCTTCAATAGACAGTCACCTAAAGTAGCAAATAAAATCAGAAGGCAAGCATAAATTTGGGTCTAAGAAAGAGGAACCAAAACAACATTCCAATTCTAACTCTGTTCTCAGGATGAAAAGTGGAAGACACAGGCAGAAGTCCATGGGCGGTAAATACAGAGATGATGTAGAGGAGCAAGGTGTAAACACCCCTGGGATGTGAGGGCCAGGCGTGGGGTGGGGAGCAGGATATTTGTTGCAAACCTAAACCAGCCAGGACAGTTTGCTGGTTTGTTCCTCACATCTGGGTGCCAGCTGTGTGGACAAAGGATTAAAGACACAAGTATAGAGAGAGTTCACTCGCTGGGTGAAGTTTGCATGTATTTTCATTCCTGAAATGAAATTTCTAGAACACTTTTTAAACAATCACTAACACAAATCACCACCTAATACAAGACTTCAACACTTTATTTTCAGAAAAGAAACTCATGCATAGAATCTAATGAAGAAGAGATGAAAAGGGCGTTCCTACTCCCACTGCCCCCAGAGTTGACACCAAAGTGCTTTAGACCCAGCCACTTAGTAAGCCAGAATTTGAACCCAAATTCTGATGCGTAAGACATCACACAATTTCACATTTGGAGATTTAAAACAATACTCTCATCAAAACATGCTTCCTCCCCCACAGACTTTTCATAGCAATAAACAATATAACAATCTTTCGTGAGCTTTACCAAATAACAGGGACACGCTACTGTTTTGAATTTTGCTTGAATAAATGCAGACCAGGATCTCAGAGTGCAAATAAACTGGTTTCTCTATTCTCTCTGGTTCCACATCATCTTGGCACGGATGGGTGGCCATTCCCAAAGGCAAAGGTGAGCTATGGCAAGATTAAGGCAAATCCTTGAGCTCAACCGCAAACGCCAGGAAGGCTATGTAGACGGGTGTGAGGAAAATGTGTCAAACGGTTTATGAAACTAGTGTATGATGCCCCATGATCATACCGATGTGCACAGCTATAATTTAATAAAAAAAAAAAAGAGAAAGAAAACCGTTACACAGCAAACTAATAATTTAAGAATACTATTGTTACGATTATTCAAATAATTTTCCTTTCAATCATTCTCTATTCCTAAATCACCACCCTAACTGTTACTTTAAAATCATAGGATTTGGGAGCTGGATTGGATACTAAAAGGTGGTTTTCAGTGTTTCCAAAAGTGGGCCCCTCCAACTTGGGGAGAAAAGGTACATGAGAAGCAACCAAGAAGCCTTTTAAAAATGCATATTCCCTGAGCCCAACCCCTGAGCCCAGCCCACCCCCAGGAGTTAAGTGGGTCCAAGAACCAGATCCTTGTTTCATAGCATGCTGGAGATAAAATCCCCTTCTTCATGCTTAATTTATTTTGATTACCTAATCCTATTCTATTTTCATTTGATCAACAATACTGTACAATAGTAAAATGTACTGTTCCAGAGTCTAAGCCACCAAATGCAGAAGAATCCAGCACTTGGAGCTAGCATCTCTTCACTCCTCATCACTTTATTTTCATCCGTGTAAAAACGAAATGTTACCCCTAATAATCCTAACTTGATTTCTTTTTTGTGCTAGCCTTTTGGCCTTCATAAGCAGGATAAGGATGTTTCTCATGTTACAGTGTGTGAATTAGCTGTGTAATTGATGACATTCCATAAGTGCCTTTTCTCCTTTTTAATTTTTTATAGCTTTATTGTTCTTGACCTATCCAGGAATCTCTCAATATACCCCCAAAAGAAAAGTCACATCATTATATGTCAGGAACATCAGTTACCTTAGTGACTTGTCAATGTCTGCTGTTGTAATCATCTTTTTACCCACATATGTACATATTTTTTCAGAATATAGCCAATGGTGGTGGGTGCCTGTAGTCCCAGCTACTTGGAACGCTGAGGCAAGAGAATCGTTTAAGCCAAGAGTTTGAGGTTGCTGTGAGCAGTGACACCACGGCACTCTCCCGAGGGCTACATAGTGAGACTCTGTGTCAAGAAAAAAAAAAAAAAGAATATAGCCAATGTTTTTATTGTTGTCCCTCAATGCATGGTTGGTTTTCTAAGCACTCACCTGACTAATGGATTCACCAAGAAAATAGTATTAAGAAAGGACAAGTGCAACCATTAAGAGAGGGTTATGGTTTTGATTTTTTTGACAAGTAGAAAATATTAAAAAACAAAACCAATGACATTAATTTATTTTGAGGCAAAGGCCCACTCTCATTTGTGAAAAGATACTGAAATCCTGGCAGAGTTCTTTTAGCTCACTGTTCTGCTTTGGACACAGATGTCTTGTCACCATGTTGATTTCTTTTTTGTGCATTAAGGCAAAGAAAAGAAGAGCAGGTAGTCCCGAGAGCCTTTGCTCCTGGCACAGAGTGTCTGCTATTTAGTTTAGAAAATTTATGCTCTGTCTTGATGTCTTAATAGCCACACTATTTTCCTTAGTATTATCACATTAACAAGTGCTTTTCCTTAAGAGATCCCAAAACATACTAAATTTTGTGGTCTTTATCTATAAAAATCCTATAAGCTTTAGGGACCACACAGTATCCTGCCACCTCTGGGCAGCATTCCAGAACAGTCCAGATTCTACTCTGCCTGCACATCTAACATCACACATGACATGTGGTCTATGCCTTTACTACTCAAAGTGTGATCTTCAGACAAGCAGCATAGACATCATCTGAGCACCGCTACAGATGAGTGTGTTAGAGTTCACATTTTGGTAAGATCCCCAAGTGATCTGTGTGCACATAAACATTTGGGAAGCATTGCTGTGTGCCATATAAGGCTTCATTCAAGTCTTCTGAGGTCTTGTCTCCTCCAGCTCAACTTACACCTTACAGGGAGCAATTTTTGTATTGTCTCAGCATTTCGTACCATGAGAAGTCTGGGTAAAGTTTAAGATATTGTATATCAGACCCTCTTGGTTGCCTCTCTAACAGGTATTTTTCTTTAAGTCTTGCTAATAGTACATAGACTTCAATCAGATAGGTATGTCCAGGTAACTAACTCATCTCCAGCACTAAAAGCAGAGGACAAATTATAACTTATCTATACTAATCATGGTAATGGCATCATCTTCCCAGTGACTGTGGAGCAGGGACATTATTCTAGCCATGTTACTTATGAGGGAGCTGGATGGTTCCTGAGATGAGTTTCTAAACAATTGTAAGAAATACCAGCCGAAAAAGCCCCATTTTGTGACTGTGCTTTTCTTGATGAAGATATACTTCCTAAAACTAAACAAATCATGTGTGACCCAAGAAGGAAGTTAGCCCAGGAAGAATATTCAGAATAGTCAATTGGAAAGTTGGAGGGACCTGGATCTCTTTGGGCATAATTGTGCCATTGAAATCTCCACCCGTGGGCCTTCTCTATTTACAGGCTTCTTGTGATGTGACATATAAATCATCTTACTAAGCCATTTGAATTGGATTTTCATTACATAAAGCAGGAAGTATTCTAACTGATAAAACTATTGACTGAAATATCAACCAATAATTGATAGTGGGCATTCACAGTTTACAAATATTATCTCATGCAATTTTTATGTCAGTTTGACAAGGAGGCCACTATTGTCCCCATTTTACTGACATGGAAACTATAGTTCAGAGACATTAAGGGACATTTCCAAGATTCAGTATTTAAAGCCAAGTCTCCCTAAATGTGATTGCTCGTGAATCTTTTTCAGTTCTTCTTCTATGATTTGCCTAGTTAATAACCACAATAATTTAGATAAACTGTTTTATTGGGCCAGATAGGAGTGGATCTTCGAGAGGAATATGCTTCAGTTCGGGACAGGGAGGAGAGCCTTCTACAGGTTTCCTTGAGAGTGGTTTATTATTTGCTTTACTGATGACGCTGCACGAACAGATGCATGGGTTATTGAAAATGGGAATAGTCTCATCCTGTAAAACTCTATTCCCAAAGAATCATGCAGCATGCCAAGCAGGCTGGAGATGAATAAAATAATGAAGCTCCCTGTTTGCAGAACTATTCATTGTAAAAGAGATGTTGTGTTATAAAATTAATGAATCCTTCTAAGAGAGTTGATAACAGTGAACTGATAACTGATTCCTGACATGTACACATGGGTCTGAAGGGAGATGAAACCTCTACAAGTAGTGCCAGAGGAAAACATAATACAGTACTTCTTTTAATCTACAAGTTCACTGTGAAAGTATGTGGCTCAGCTATTAAATTTGACTAATTTAAGAGAGCATCTGCATTCATTTGTTCAGATGTTTTGTTTGAAAGAGGAGATAAAAAAAAATGAAAATATGTGTAAGTCTCCAAAAATACCATTTAAATACTTTGTTTGCTGTCCTCACATGCTGGACTGATAGAGACACGACCCTTGAAATGAGGCCAACAGTTCACTCAGGATGGACTCCAAAATTATAGGAGATGAAAGGTTTTTTGACCAATTTTTTCTGCCAAGAGAGTGTAATTCTTATTCTTAGAAATGACATTTCCCAGGGGTTTATAGATACATAACAAGCAGCAATGTTTCTGAAATAAAAGGAGAACACAATCTTAGACACAATTAGCAACATTAAAGGAAAGGAGCTGTCTTTCCACCAAAATAGGGCCATGTTCTTATGTAAAATAAACGTCTTGGGACATTGCCTGGCCTTTCCTTCTCCATGTATGAACTATGCTTTGGAAGGTCACCTATATAGCCAGAATACGAAACCTAGCTGTTAATTAGGTCAGTTAGTCAATACAGTGGAAAATTCAGTCCCAATGTTATGTAATGGACATACACACATTTGTCTTTTATCATTTTGACTTTAAAAATCTCTCAAATCTGTTGTTGGAAGAAGTGACCAATTATTTCAGTTAAAAGAGAAAAACCAATAATTCTGTGCTGCCATGAGCATTCATTCACTCAGCATTTTATCCAAAATATTCCACTTTATCTTCTTAAAGTAAGAATTCTGACTCATTACTGTAATAATTAGAAAAACTGTTTTCCATTGTCAAGACAATAGAATAACAATGATCAAAGACTTATTTTATTATTTCACTTTCTGATTTAATTTCTAAGTTTTGAATGGGAATGACAGTAATTAAGAGGGACACAAAAGATGACTTTAGAATACACAAAAGCCAGTTGCTTAAGTTAAACATGTTCTACCAGTATTTTGCTAACACAACTATAGAATTTAAATTTGTTTCATCCTAATTAAAAGCTAATTTATATCCATCTTTTTGATAGCTCAATCCATCATGCCAGCCAAAGGCAACCTATGATATAATTAATGATTTTTAAATATTTTTGGAAAAGAGCCTCCTAAATATTATTAATAACTAATCTTATCATGGAAGTTTTTTAAAATAACAGGCACTTAGGGAAAAGTAGAGTCTTCAACTATTATCAATCAAGTTAAAAAAGAAAAACAAGTTATTAATTAATATATTGCAATAATATGGATATATTAATTAATATATTGCAATAATATGAATATATAGAAATTTGAATTTTAAATTAAACATAAAAGCTGTAAAGCATATTCCCCTTAACACATACATATGATATTTTGAGAAAAACATTGTCCACATTAGTGATATAGAGACACAAAATAACTCAAGAACTTGGTATCTTTTTTTTTTCCCAAAGCAATATGTAATTTTATTTTATTTTATTTTATTTTTGTTATTTAATTCTTTTTTTTATTATAGATAAAAATATGCACCAAAGAACTTGGTATCTTAAAATTAGAGTTTTCTTTCTTTTGTTGCTTATGTCATTTTAAAAAACCCTTTAAATTGTACACATTTAAAAAAGTGATGAAAGTTTTCACTATTTTCAGCCAATCATTAGCTCTTAATTTTCACAAATAATAGATGTTTGTCTATTACTTATTATGGTCTACTTTAAAATTCTCACTGAGAAATAAAGAACCATGACTTTTTAATAGTTTAGGTTACACACACTGCCTACTCAGAGGTATACTAATGGTTATCAACTTATGATGGGGTTGAGAAATCATAAATCCATCATAAGTTGAAAATATTACAAGCCAAAAGTACGTTTAATATCCCTAACCTATCAAGCACCATTGCTTAGGCTGGCCTACCTTTAATATGCTCAGGATACTTACATTAGTCTATAGTTGGGCAAAATAATCTGAGACAGAACTATTTGATAAAAATGTGTTAAATATCTCGTGTAATTTATGGAATACTATGTTGAAAGTGAAAAGCAAAATGGCTCCCTGGCCCTTTCCAGCATTGTGGCAGAGTACCATACCACATATCGCTAGCCTGGGAAAAGATCAAAATTCAGAATTAGAAGTACCACATCTACTGAATACATCCCACTTTCACACCTTTGCAAAGTTGAAAAATCCTTAAGTCAAACCATCACATAAATAGGGGATCACCTGGATCACCTGTAATCATATGTTTGAATATATTGCTTTTCAAATGATGAGCATATCTTATTAGAGTGAATCTTTACTTCTTTTATATGATGTTCAAAACAAAGCTGAATGATAGTTGGGTGACAGTCTCAAATTCTCCCTCACTTGGAACATTGTTTCCAATACCCAAAGCTTCTGCCATCATGGTCATAGACTTTATAGAAATATAGGAATTTTTTTTTTACAGCACCTTACCAGGAAACCTGCTAAGGCTAATATTAAACTGGTTATTCTTACAGGTGAATGAATTTTTTTTTTCTGGAGAGGACAAAAAATTATTATAAGTATGAACTCTAATAGCTATGGGGGTAGGAGAATAGAAAGCATCTCTCTCTCTCTCTCTTCAAAATCATTTTCCACAAAATGGTAAAGATTAAATAATCTTTTAATTCCAAATAATTCTGAAGAGGGCCTTATTCTGAATACAGCTACAATTCAAAACATCTATATTTCATTTTCTTCTTCTTGTTAAAGATTTGCTTTAACCTAAATCTAGGACATTCTGCTCTTGGAATTCTGCTTTAGGAGAATGGTTTATACAATATTAGAAAGCGGGGAGAGACAACAAAAATGATCTTACTCCCACAGTTTTTATTACATTTCAAAGTTGGGAATCTTTTGTGTTCTTTTTATTTCCCCAAACTCCAATGTCTGGTGTGATATGAGAACAGGATTCAAAGAACGTGCAGCAGAAACAAATGAAATGTGTCTACCATGATCAACAGATCCCTGAATTTGCACTTGAAATTTAGCTATCAATTCTTATAAATGCATTTTATACTGTGTGTGTGTGTGTGTGTGTGTGTGTGTGTGATCTTTCCAGGTTAGCAGGCAATGTGACTGCCTTGTTTGTCTCTCTTGAATGCCCCCCAGCCTATCTGAAAGCTCCACCCAACACTGCATTCTCTGGACCCCACCCCATCCCTTGCTTGAGCCACGATGACCACTAGTCTTCTGACAAATTAGTTTCCCTTGGGTACAACCAATGCCAATGCCATGCCCCCCAGCCCACACCCATGCTCCAGTCCCAGCCCCAATTTTGAGACATATTTCACAACAGTACTGGTAAAAAGAAACATGTCTCCAATAGCAGGGGCTAGCTGAGTCACTTTTATTAACTTTCTTACTTCCCTCTTCCATTTTCCAGCCCCCATTTTTACTCCCTTGAGTCACTTCCACAATCGTCCATCTATATTCAGCATTCTGATTAAGCTTGGAGGAGGACTCAGTGTAAGATCTCTAGATTATAATAATCATAGCTATGGTTGCCTTTGGATGCGGGCCTGCCATGAGCTAGTTACCTCACTCAGAAAACAGCCCAAAAGAAGAAAGTTGACAGTGAGTTAGGCAGTGAAGATATAAGTAGGATTCAATCCCAGACCTGATGGGGACTGTTGGTATCACCTTCCATGCAGTACCGTTCAACCGTTCAGAGCAACACTATGTAGACATACCTGACATTAACAAAGCATTACATTCCAAAGTACTTTCAGTTGTCCAGACACTTCTTAATATTGACAAGAATAGCTACTATTTATTGAGGGCTTTCTATGTGCCAGATTATGAGTATATTTATGATCTTATTTTGTCCTCTCAACAAACCTATGAAATAAGGCAGACCCAATTTCCCCAGTTTTGTAGGTGATATATCTCATCCTATCACAGTGCCTACCAAATAAACAGACTTAATATTTGTTCATTGAATTAAATCGAATTGAAATAAGTTTTGAAAACCACAGAAATGTCCCATTTTCCCACTTCTTTTCAGAAGAATAATGCAGGCTTCGTGCTCACAAATTTCCTAAAAATTTCTACTTTGTTCTTTGGTAACATATTCTGAAGCCTCAAAAGAAGCCTCAAAGCATAAGATGATAGTATCTTCAAAGAAGGAATAAAAATGCTGGATTCACTCAAGGAGGTTAGGATGGTGGAATTATGGAGTTATAGGGAATCCCAGGAGGTTATCTGGCTTATAACTTTGCCTCCAGGCAGAGCTACAACAAAGCTTATCATGAACACATTTTTGCCTGTGTCTACAGGTCAAATCTTATTATAACCCATGATAATTCAGATCTCCAAATGATAAAAAGATCTAGCAATTGGCCAGTTTATCTCAAGCAGTGTTTGATAAAGCAAAATTCCAACAAGAAACATCTTGCCAGGAAATGAAAACTCAAACAGAAGGAGAATCTCAAAAGGCTAAGCAAAAGCCAAAGTCTCTGGAAGAGTAGATTTGCATCAATGTGCTTTATTTTTTTTTTTTTTTTAACTGAAAACCCAGGACTCTGAGAGGAATTAAAGAGCAAAGAAATTCTGAAACTATAAAACTTCATTGCACCAATAAAGTTAGTACCTATTTCTTATAGGTCAGGAGTAAACGATCATCATTACATGTACTTCTTTATTGGATTAATAAACATGATCTTGTTCAATAGCCCCTGGGCAAATGTACAAGGAAATGTGAACAAGAAGAGGAAGAGAAGGATAATATCTTTGAGCACCTTCTAACCCAACAAGTGAGATTTTATGTACACTTTTTCCCATTAAAAAAATGCAATGATCATTTATGAAAATAGGATGGAAACAGCAGGGCCTCAAGTGCACACATATGAACTCCATTATCATTTAGCTCATTATTAGATGCTTTTTTGCATATAGCATAGGTCAAGATAACTCCTCTGAGACACATCAGCTATATTCAGTCAAGCACAAGATCAGATTTTCTCAAGGCATCAGGTCCATTACAACACATAGTCAAATATCTGTATTTACTACAAATGGATGAAGGTAACAAATGGACTAATTAACTAATGAAGGCTATCCTGAAAACAACTGATGTGTTGTCCATTGAAGAGAAAGACACTGATTTTTTTTTTTGTTTGGACAATCAGCTAATGATAAAGTAGAACTTAGCTTTTCTGCAATGAATTAAATTAAAAATAGAGCATTAATTTCTTACTTGTCACTTACGAGTTCCACCTGCACTTCCAATCTGCCTTCCTTTTACTAAGATCAAGGTGCAGCCATGTCCTATATTTCATGTTTCCATGCACTCTGCCCTTTCTGTTTGCAACTATCCCTCTTGAGGAACAGACCAAATTAATGTCCATTCCAACCTATCAGAAACCCCTAGGATATGTGTCTCCAGGATAAGTGAGTAAAGTAGATGTTTTAATTTTAAGTGTTTTATTAGGACCTCTTCCTAAAATATGAATGTTTCCACCTTGTTAATCTGGAGGAATATACTGAATGTATGTCTGCATTAGTTAGGTAAACAATGCTATTAGACTCCTCTGTCTTGTGCCTTGCTGATGTCAATTCCCATTTGTGGAAAGGTAAGAAGGGGAAGAAGGGGAAAAAGAGAAAACTTAGAGCCTTGGGTGAGAGGTGGCACTGGTCACTTCCATTCTCATTTCAGTTTGCATCTTCCAGATGCAAGAAGGATTGAGAAATTCAGTTCCTGGCTGGGCAGCCATCTCTTTTACACTGTTTACACTCCTAAAGCACACCCTTAAAAGACCTTTCCTCTTACTTGTCTGTTGGCTGGATTATAGTAGGTAAAAATGAATGCTATATGGTTGAATTGCAAGATATTTAATGAAAGGCTAATCTCTCCTCTTGTTATACTTTCTTTACCCATAGCCAAATTTGTCTCAAGTTCTTATTCCCTTGGGTAAAATTTTGAGCAGATATTTAAGCAGGTACTCTTTTTTTCCTGCTTCTGGATTCCTAACTATAGGTTGCCAAATTATTAATGTTGACATTTGACAAAGTTGATTACTCAAATGGGGGGGGTTATGTAGACTTACCCTTGTCTCTAATAAACTATATCACTTTTTTTCAAGTATATTATAGATTCTAAGATGGAGGCAATGTTCTTTTAGTTAAATACCTGTAGAGGCCATCTATCAAGGAGAAAATAAATTCTGTTAAGTTATTTAATTTATTTACTTAAATTATTGAGTATCTGCTCTGTACTAGGTGCTGTGCCAGACTCTGGGACCCCTGGGCTGTATAAAACTCAGCGCCAACTCTCAAAGGATTTAAAGGCAACATAAAGAAATATTGTTGTACCTGAATTTTCTTTTATGTTTCTTCCCCTTTGCCCCCCCCCCCCCCCAAAGGATCTCCTACATGCAGTATTTAGAAATCAAGTCCAGTAGAGGGCAGCACACACACATACCCCTCTACTAACACCCCTGTACAGCCTTAAAATCTAGCAAAGGAGATAAAATAAAGCCGATGTGGAGAAAAGGGAACACTTTTACACTGCTGGTGGGAATGTAAATTAATACATTCCTTTTGGAAAGATATATGGAGGACACTTAAAGATCTAAAAATAGACCTACCATTCAATCCTGTAATTCCTCTACTGGGGATATACCCAGAAGGCCAAAAATCATATCACAACAAAGATATTTGTACCAGAATATTTATCGCAACCCTATTCACAATTGCTAAGTCATGGAAAAAACCCAAGTGCCCATTGATCCACAAATGGATTAATAAATTGTGGTATATGTATACCATGGAATATCATGCAGCCTTAAAGAAAGATGGAGACTTTACCTCCTTTGTGTTTACATGGATGGAGCTGGAAAATATTCTTCTTAATAAAGTATCCCAAGAATGGAAGAAAAAGTATCCAATGTACTCACCCCTACTATGAAACTAATTTAGGGCTTTCACATGAATGCTGTAACCCATTTGCAACCTAGGAATAGGGGGAAGGGGGAAAGGGAGGGGAGGGAGGGGTGGGTGGGTAGAAGGAGGGGGATTGGTGAGAATACACTTGTGGTGCATCTTACAATGGTATATGTGAAACTTAGTAAATGTGGAATGTAAATGTCTTAACACAGTAACTGTGAAATTGCCAGAAGGCTATGTTAACCAGTGTGATATAAACGTGTCAACCGGTCTGTGAAACTAGTGTATGATGCCCCAGGATCATATCAATGTTTTTTTAATAAAAAAAAAAAGAACTTATTCTTAGTTTCCTAAATTATAAATATTTTGAAACTTTGCAGAGATTTCTCTGCATTGGCGGACCTTTTCCTATAGTTTATTATTTTGCTTCATTTACATTAAAGGCTTTTCTAAAGTTGAACCAGCCTTTTAATTCTGGGATGAGATTTACCTGATCATAATACATTCTTTTTAGTAAGCTAGTTTTATTTTATTTTTGACTCCATGTGTATCAGAGAAATGAACCTATAGTTTAATTTTCTTGCTTTAGAGGCTTTAAGGACACCAGCTGTTTAGATGGGCTAGGCTGCTTTGGTTGTTTTCTGTTTTCTGTAACATCTTGTATGAAATATAAATCAAATGTTTGCTGAAATCTTGGTGATACCTGTAAATCCATCTGAGCCTTTGGATTTTCTGTGAGAATGGATCTTTATCAAGCATTTTGATTTCTTTCATCTATATGAATCTATTCAAATGTGTATTTTCTTGTGCTAGTTGTGATTTTTACATGTTTTTAAGGATTTCTCCACTTTTAAGATTTCTCACGAGATTTAGTTCATCATATGTCAATATTTACTAAAAAATCTTTGTAGAATGAGTGTGTGGAGGTTACTTTCTCGTTTTTTTTTTTTTTTCAATTTGTTCTTTATATCATCTTTTGACATATCTTGACAAATGCATGTGTATTTTATTAAACTTTAAAGAAATGAATTATCAATTTCCCTGATCTCCATTTTAAAAATTGATTTGATTTCCTTCAGTCCTTACCATCATCATTTCCTCCCCTCTATTTCTCTAGGCTTGGTCTGTTACTAACTTCTCATCTTCTCTTTTTTTTTTTTTTTTGCAGTTTTTGGCCTGGGCTGGGTTTGAACCTGCCACCTCCGGCATATGGGGCCGGCGCCCCTACTCCTTTGAGCCACAGGCACCGCCCTTTCCCGTCTTCTTGAGTTAACTGCTTAGCTCATTTATTTTTCACCTTTTATGTTTTCCAATAAATGTATCTAGCTACTAGAAATATTATCATGCCCCATACATTTTGATATATAGTATTTGAATTATTAAAATATATGTTATTTACATATGTAATAATTTATATAAGAATGTATTAACAATATTTTTAGGTTCAAAACATACTATTTTATCATTACTTCTCTTCTGCATTCTTAATTTCATTGCATTAAGTTGGAGACTATATTCTGTATCATGTTGATTCTTCAGAATTTCTTTGGGCTTCTTTTATGTCTATATACAAAGAGTACTTTTATAAATACATTCCATATATTTGAAAGAATGTATGTGATCTTTTATTCATAGGGAGAGTTATATATGTGTGTGTGGATGTACAGGCTATATGTGTTTGTAACTAGTCTATTTGATAGACTATGAAGTATTCTTAATAAATTTATAGAGTTGAAAACCATTTGAAATATGTAATTACATATTTTATGTATTAGAAAATAGTATTTACTTAAAATTTTAATTTATAGTTACTATATACTCTTATGTATCATAATGTATATAACATACTTTAAATGTTATTCAGTGGTGTAATAACTGGAATATCTTAGTGACCTGGCCTAGAATGTTGGCTCATCTGCTTCGTTCTTGCCCCATTGGTTCTGATCCTCTGAGAGGAATGAGACTCTCCAAATACATGTGTTCATGATTTACTTCTTTTTTTTTTGTAGTTTTTGGCCAGGGCTGGGTTTGAACCCGCCACCTCCGGCATATGGGGCTAGTGCCCTACTCCTTCGAGCCACAGGCGCCACTCTGATTTACTTCTTTTTGTATTTCCCATAATGTTGCCTAGTATTTTTTGTGTGTGAAATATTTAGGCACATTATGTTTCTATTCCTGTATTTTCATATTCAAGTGTGCCTTTTATGTGTAACAGTTTATATCATATATCTGTCTCTTGATATTGTACCTTAAGTTCTGTCTTATTAAATATAAGAGTTTTACAACTTTCCGCAACTGTTTGTTTTATATTAGCCAGCTATAAATTCTAACTCTTTTCTTCACCTTTTAAAATCTTTTTCTAAGTGTATTACATGAATGCAATATATTGTGAAAATTGTTGGAAACTCAGAGAGTTTCTGTTCTTATTTTGTGCACTTAATCCACTTATACTTATTGGAACTACTTTTTATTAGGACTTATTTCTGCCTTTTAATTTCATGTTTTTCATTTGCCCTGCTTTATATTTTAAAGACTCTCACCCTATTTTTCTTTCCTGCTTAAAGGGGAAATATATTTTATTTGCTTAACTTGAAGACTTAAAACTGTATTGGTAACTCCCAGTGGTACATTGAAGTTATCAGTATCTACATATCACCTATCATAAGACGAAAATCTAACCATCCTTTCATGGGCCTTTAGTTTCCTTTTTTTTTTTAAAGACAGAGTCTCACTTTATCCCCCTTGGTAGAGTGCCATGGCATCACAGCTCACGGCAACCTCCAGCTCCTGGGCTTAGGCGATTCTCTTGCCTCAGCCTCCCGAGTAGCTGTATAGGCACCCACCACAATGCCCGGCTATTTTTTTTTTTTTGCAGTTTTTGGTCAGGGCTGGGTTTGGGTTTGAACCCACCACCTCCGGCATATGGGGCCAGTCCCCTACTCCTTTGAGCCACAGGCACCACCCCATGACCGTCTATTTTTGTTGTTGTTGTTGTTGTTGCAGTTTGGCCAGTGCTGGGTTGAACCCACCACCCTCAGTATATGGGGCTGGCGCCCCAGTCACTGAGCCACAGGCGCTGCACAGGCCTCGAGTTTCTCCTCCTCACACCATGTCTTTATTGTCTAGAATAGAATATCTAGAATGTTAGTTTTCCATGGTCACGGATACACTTTTTCTTTTTCTTCTTTTTGCACTAGCTCCTATTGTTTTTAAATTAAAAAGACAAACAAATACCTTAGCAAGGCGCTTGGCGGCACTCACTTCCTCACTTCTTGAGGCATCTCCAGGGTGTGTCGCTCATTTTAACTGAGTCCTTCCTGGCAGGAGCCATTTTCAGTGGGAAGTTCTGCCAAAACTTTTGAGGTTTTGGAAGTGCAAAAGTATCGTGACTTCACAAAGAATGAGAATTCAGATGGATGTAAAATCCTAGATGCGAACTTCGTTTCTCTACTACTTGAGAATAATTACTCAATTCTCTTCCTGAGTCCAGTGTTCCTGTGAAGCCTGATGTGAGTCTAATTCTTGCTATTTGTGGGTGATCTGAAAGCCTTCAGAATTTTCTGTTTTTGATGTTTTTACATTTCACATGATGGTCCTAGAGGTGAGAGTGTGTGTGAGTGTGTCTGCACAGCACCCTCCACACCCACAGCCCACAGGTCCCACGTGTTCTGGGGTCCGTTTTGTCCCATTGCAGGAATCCTGTTTTGTTGCCTTTCCTCCGGTTCTCCAGAATTCATGCGTGGGTGAGTGTGTGTGAGGCTTGGTCTCCGTGTACATACGTTTCCTGTTCCCTATTCTTGCCAAGGTTTGAGTCTTTTCGATCTTGAGGTCTTCCCTCTGTCTATAATTCTGAAAAATGTTTCTAGGTTGTTTCTGCAAATATTTGTTCCTGGCCCTCACGTCCCTCCAGCAGGGGTTCTGAAAACCCCTCTGTCAGGACATCTCCTTTTGTCCCTCATGTCTCCTAACTTCTGATTTTGAAGTCTTCTGTCCTTTCCAGGACCGGTCTGTGAGAATCCTCACTCTTCCAGCTGCCTCCCAGTCGGTCTCCAGGGGGTTCACAGCTGGTGTTTCCATTCAGCTCTTTTAATGGCTCTTCCTCTTGATCCCCCTACTTCCCTTACCAACTCCCTTCCGCTGGAGCTGGACGGACACTGCTAACTCCAATTCTGTGCTGCACTGTCGGTTCCCACAGGTCCACTTCCCAGGCCTCTCTCCTGTGGTGTGCTGACATTCTAAGGTGGCTGGTCATTTTGGCTTGTGAACTCAGGTTCCCCTGGGGTGATGTGATCCCCAGTCTAAAGATGGGGGAGGAGTGCAGTGAATCCCTTCCTAGTGAGTGTGGAAAGGGAGAGGGCTGAGCGGCAGGGCACATGATCCCTGACAGCCCCTTCAACTCACTGGTTTGTAATGTCTCTGCCTGCCAGTTTGGAGCAGGAGCTTGTGTGGAAGCAAATGTGCCGGGGCAGGTGTAGTCTGTTTTCATCAGCCCCCTGGTGCTCTGGCTTGCCTCCCAGTCCCCAAAGCACTCGGCTACTTACAGCCTGTTCCTGTGGTGAAGAGGAGGCCGTGATAGCCTCAAACCCATGACTGCAAGGATAGGAGCAGAAATGGAAAGTATTCCTCTCACCTTTTTCTGGCTGGCATCTCTAACTTCCGTGTGCCCCAGGCTGCAGTCACTCTGCACAGCCACCTTTCACACACACAGCCCCCTGTTCCCACATGTTCTGGGGCCCATTTTGTCTCATTGCAGGAATCCTGTTTTACTGTCTTTCCTCTGGTTCTCCAGAATTCATGCCTGCATCCTCCTGCCCCTTCCTCTCTACCCAAGTGTGAGCCTGGGCCTGGCTGCCCCTCTGAGTGCCCTATGCTCCAGCCATCCCAAAAAGGATCCTTGAGTGCCCTCTCCCTGGCTCTGAGGCTGCCTGGTCTAGCAGGCCATGGCTTCCTGGGACCACCCTCCTGGTGAAACCCCAGACCTACCTGGTGTCAGAGTCATTGGCAGAAGGACGGCTGGAGGTCCCCACTTGAGAAGTGATCAGACCTAAGGAGGACATGCAGTAGACAGTAGCTGCACAGGGGACCCAAATAGAGAATGGAATTTTGTCCCAAAATTGTGATAGTAAGTAGGGAAGGCCATAGCCAGCTCCTTAAGGTCCCTCAGTGCAGGGGTACCCGAAGCTTTAGGTATCTTTCTACACAGCTGAATTCAAGGCCAGGGCTGGGCCCCAAAGGGAAGAGGCTCCCTCCCTCCAGTGGGAAGCAGACAGCAGGGCTGGGATACCCAGGTGCACGGTCATCCACATGGCCTTGCCTCTTGGCACACCCAGCCCTTCATTGCACCACATGGCTATTTCATGATCAGATCACGTAAGTCTGTCTCCTAGGATCTGAAGCCCAGGGGGTCTTGAAGGTAGCTTCCCAGCAGCCCAGATTCCAGGGGATCAGTTCCCAGTGTACACTGCCATAGTTTCTCCTTCCTGAGTGTGAAGACCCCAAGCTTCCTGGCCACCCCTCCTTCATACCCTAACTGATGTCCAATCCTACCTGTCCTTGTTGGGAGTGAGGTCAGGGTCCACATAGGCAAATTGGTCGGCACTAAAGAGAAAAGAAAGTTGACATCAAACATCTGGGACCCAGAAGAGAGAATGGGGTAGGGATCCAAAGTCGGGGGCTCACAGCCACTTTCTCAGGATCCCTTAGGGCAGAGGTGTCCTGTGCCTAACATGCACACCACAGCTGTTATGGGGGTAAAATGAAGAATGATAATTGTGCCTGTGTGAGGCACAAAGAGAGGGACTCTAGGGCCCTGTCTGGGATGTCAGGGTGTATCTTCCCAGCAGTTGAAGCCTGGATGTGCAGGTGGGGGCCTGCATCTGATCTCAGATCAGAGCAGAAGACAGAGGAGGATTGGGGCAATATTGTGGGGGGTGAGGTTTATTTCCTCCAGGTTCAGGGCTGGCAGGGTTACTTCCTCAAGAAAAGAGCTCACCTGGAGTCACCACCAGGGTGATGTTTCTGAGAACAGTGATGGTGTTGCTGGAAGAGTTGTAAATTCCACACCAGTAGGATCCTGAGTCGTTCTTCATCAGCTGAGTCGTGGTAACATTGAAGAAGCCAGCTTTGGGCTCATCCCAGATGGTGTATCGAGACTTCTGTGCTGCCGTACGGGCTTTGGAGCTGTGGACTAGTATGTTACACCGATTCGGAGATGTCTGGTAACACCAGGCTTTGGGCTGATAGGGCCCTGTCGTGGGTGAGTACTGACATTTCAGGGAGAGTGTCTGTCCCAATGCATGGTGAAGTTCCTCAGGTAACTTTCCCTTGGAACCTGGGTAAAAAATCCTCAGGTTAGAGACCTGGTAGGACCCACCCTCACTCCTACAGGGCTGTGGAAAGGACAGAGAAACCACCGTTTCATGCCCACATGGAGAACGTGGCCTCCAAAACCATGCTCCTCATCAAAGTGCCCTCCTGCTCCCAGTCACCTTCAGCCATCACCCCACTGCCCTCCACCCTCCATAGCACCTGAGGTCAGTAGAACCAGCAGCACAGGCAGCAGCAGCAAGTGCAGGACCCCCCCAGCCATGCCACTGCCAAGCTGTTTCTGACAGTAGTGAAGAAGAGAAAATAGGAAGCCCTCAGTGGAGAGGGAATGAGAAGCTGCCCTGGACCTGTGCGGTGGAAGAAGTGAAGAAAGTCAATGTCTTGGTATCGGAAGCAGATGGCCCAGAGGGCGGGCTCTGTAGGCCAGGGGAGGAGAGACACCCAGCCCCTGGACTAGGCCCACTGCTATAGGTTGGTCTCAGGGGTGTGGCACCAGCCCTGCCCCAAGTGCTCAGAGCCCTTTTGCCCAACTTTTCCCCACTTGTGCTGCTCTATGCTTCCAACCCATCCTGCTCTTTCCCTAGTATTGAGAGAGCTCTGAGAATATTCAAGAATAAACCAGAGTCCTAAGTCCCTCCAGGCTCCAGAACTGGACAGGACCCTCGCTCCCAGGCATGGGGGGTCTGTGATGGCCTTTAACCCAGGAACAGTTCACGAGAGGGGGGATGAATTTCAATTCCCGGCACTGTAGGGATGCTCCCTGGGAAAGGTGGGGCCAGAGAGCAGGGAGTAAGAGAGCAGTGGACAGGAGTGAATACAGGAGAGGCAGGTACAACTGAATCATTTAGAAGGAGCTCGGGATCACGGGGTCATCTCAGTCCATGTTCCCTGGATGAATACACAAGTGGGTGAAGAGGTGAGAACGGACAAACCCTGTCATTTTTTTTTCCAGGGGTAAGACAGGATTTTACTAGACAGAAAGGAATACAGAAGGAGTAAAAGGGCACCAGAGCTTCTGGCAAAGGGGAAGACTCAAGTCAGAAGTCTCTCAAACCCTGTCATTTTAACAACGTGCACATGAAAATGTGGAAAAGAAAAGAACAACCAAGTTTGAATCATCCAGGAACAAAATGAGGTGGTATTGGATTGTAACCCAAAGCTTACATTAAATTGCTTTTCTTTTTTCTTTTTTTCTTTTTTTTTTTTTTTTTGAGACAGAGTCTCAAGCTGTCATCCTCCATAGAGTGCTGTGGTGTGACAGCTCACAGCAACCTCCAACTCTTGGGCTTAAGCAATTCTCTTGCCTCAGTCTCCCAAGTAGCTGGAACTACATGGGCCCACCACAATGCCCACTGTTTTTTGGTTGTAGTTATCATTGTTGTTTGGAAGGCCCAGGCTGGATTCAAACCTACCAGCTCGGGTGTATGTGGGCTGGCACCTTAACCACTGAGCTACAAGCGCCAACCCCATACATTAAATTTCTTTGAGTCCATTCCTATATAAATAAATGATAGAGTAAGGAACTGACTGGGTGAGAATGGACTAAGCAACCTCAGTTCATGAAGATCCTGCTGTGGTCTGAAAGTTGGTGTTCCTCTAACCCTGACATACTGAAACTCAGGCCCCAATGTGATGGAATTCAGGGGTGAAAACTTGTGGGAAATTTTTAAGGCATGAAAGCTCCCCCTCATGAATGGTATCTGTGTCCTTATAAGAGATTGAAGGGAATATCTTTCCCCTTGCCACATGTGGAGATCCAGCAAGTAGGTGCCATCTTGGAAGAAGACAGCAGTTCCTCACCAGACAGCACATCTGCCGGTCCCTTGATCTATGAGGTTCCCTCCTCCAGAGCTTGAGGAATAAATTTTAATGATTTATAAAGAACCATCTAAGGTATTGTGTTATGGCAGCCTAAATGAACTGAGACAGATTCCAAACCATTTATGTAGATACTCTCCCTTCAAAGGGGAGCATAATACCCCAGTGCTTAGCCCTGGGCTGTGCCTAGTAACTTCCTTCAAGATTGCAGTGTCAACAGGGAGGGACAGAGAAGGAAGAACTTTACAGCAGAGAAACTGAGAGACCCTGCCTCAGCCTGTGGCCAGGTGAGATCAGTGGGGAAAGTCTCACTGCTAGTAGGTAGCCTTGATACAATGTGATTCAAGGGCACTTTACCTGTCTGTGTATTCTTCCTCCCTAACCCCAGGAGAAAAGCATCAAACCATCCCAATTGGAGGATATGCTACAGAAATGGCTGACCAGTACTCCTCAAAACCATCAAGGTCATCAATAATGAGAAATTTCTCAAGATCTGCCACAGAGAGGTAGTCCCAAGTGGACATGAAGGCTAAATGTCATGTGGTGGCCTGGGTGGGGCCTGGAGCAGAGAAATTACATGAGCACAAGTTACGGAGAGGTGCATGAGGCATGGGTCAGGACATCACAATGTGCCGTAGGAACACGGAATACACCCCGGTTAATGGAGGCTGGGGATCAGGTGGGTTGGGGAGATGTTGGTCAAAGGGCACAAAGTTTCAGTGAGAGGGAGTAAGTGCAAGAGATCTGTTGTATCATATCATGATGAGTATAGCTCATCACATCATATTGTGCACTGGGATATAAAGAAGAAGAGAGATTTTAAGTGTCCCACCACAAAAGACCAAGTATATGAAGTCATATTTTAAATAGCTTGATTTAGCCACTGTATACTAGCCGTACATTATGAATATATATGATTTTTACTTGTCCATTGAAGAAAACCATCGTGACAAATGTGCCGTAGTAATGCTATATGTTAGTGATGGAAGAAATTGGGGGGGGGGGGAGGTTCAGAGGGGAAAGGGCAGAAGGACTGGGGTACCAAAAAGAGTACAGACTGGTAAAGCTTCAGAAAAACATTTAAAAGAGAACATGTGATTCCCCCCACCCCCTTCTTTAAATGGAAAGTACCCACTAAACTATTCAGGTATAAAAGCACATTGTGGCATAAAATGTCTTAATCTTATTAATGAGAAGTTAAATTTGTAACAAGGAACTGACATCTTTGTTAGCAGACCAGGCAAGTTGAGGCAGAAGTCTATGAAACAATTTTCATAGACTACACAGGACCTAGCTGCCAGGTCCTGTGTAGTGCCCAGTGATGGGGAAATATTCTCCAGCTCCCGCCCAGCACCATACTCGCTACCCACATGTGCTGGTTGAGCACCCACTGTGTGGCAAGAGTGAGTGAGGAATAGAATTTTCATTTAGTTGTTATGAATTTACTTTTTCTTTTTTCTTTTTTTCAGGTTAGTGTGAGGATATAAACACCTAGGTCACAATATTTGAATAGGTCACAATATTTGAATTTGTTAGGTACAGTCCATCTTGCAGTTTTATCTTACACTCAAAAAGAATGCCATACACCCCTATACTGTACCCATTATGTGGGAGCATACCAATCCCTCCTTTTCCCCTCTCCCCTCTTTTTCATTCACCCTCCCCCAACTTGAATTGAATTCAGTTTTACTCTTATGTGGGCATGAATTAGATCGTCTTTTGGTTTCCTATTAGTATTGATTACATTGGAAATTTGCTTTTCCCTTCTTGTGATACTTTACTAAGAATGTATTTCAACTCCATCCAGGTTAATACAAAAGATATAAAGTCACCATTTTTTATGGGCTGAATAATATTCCATGATATACATATACCACAGCTTGTTAATCCATTCTTGAGTTGATGGACATTTAGGTTATTTCTACATTTTGGTGAATGTAAGTTGAGCTGTGATAAACAATCTAGTGCAAATGTCCTTGTGATAAAATGATTTTTTTTTTCTTCTGGGTAGGTGCCTAGTAGTGGGACTGTGAGATCAAATGGGATGTCTAATTTGAGTTCTTCAAGGAGAAGAACTTCTTTCCAAAGACGCTGTATGAGTTTGCAGTCCCACCAACAGTGTAAAATTGTTCCCCTCTCTCTACATCCATGCTGGCATCTGCAACTTTGGGACTTTGTGATGTAGGCTAATCTTACTGGGGTTAAGTGGTACCTCAGGGTGGTTTTGTTTTGCATTTCTTTGATGTTTAGGGACAATGAGCATTTTTTCATATGTTAGCCATTCATCTGTCTTCATCAGAGAAGGTTATATTCATGTCCCTGCCTAGTGATAGATGGGATTGTTTGCTCTATTTTTGTTGATTAATCTGAGTTCTCTGTAGATCCTAGTTATCAAGCCTTTGTCCTTCCCCAGGCTGACATCATTAAGAGTTGTTCCCATACTTTCTTCTAGGATTTTTATCATTTCATGTCTTATATTTAAATCTTTTATCAGTCTTGAGTCAACTTTGGTAAGTAGTGAAAGGTGTGAATCCAGTATCAGTCTTTTACATGTGGTTACCCAGTTCTCTTAACATCATTTATTATACAGGGATTCTTTTCCCCTACTGTATGGTTTTGTTCAGTTTATCTAAGATCAGATGGCTATAAGAGACTGGTTTTATCTCTTAATTTTCTATTTGGTTCCATATGTTTATGTCTCTATTTTTGTGCCAACACCATGCTGTTTTGATTACTGTAGACTTGCAATGTAGCCTAAACTCTGGTAAAGTGATGACTCGGCTTTGTTTTTATTACAAAAATTGCCTTGGCCATATGGGGGGTTTTCTGGTTCCATATAAAATAAAGGACTATTTTTTTCCAGTTCTTCAAAGTATTATGTTGGTATTTTTAATGGGAATTGCATTGAATCTGTAGATTGCTTTGGGTAGTCTAGACATTTTAACAATGTTGATTCTTCCCAGCCAAGAGCATGGTTTGTTCTTCCATTTGTTAATATTTTCTGCTATTTCTTTTATTAGGGTTTCATAATTCTCTTTGTAAAGGTCCTTCACCTCTTTTGTTTGGTATGTTCCTAGATGTTTCATTTTCTTTGATGCTACTGTGAAGGGAATTGTGCCTTTTATTAGCTTCTCAACTTGACTGTTATTGGTGTATACAAAGGCTACTGATTTGTGGACATTGAATTATACCCTGAGACATTATTGTATTTCTTGATCACTTCTAGGAGTCTTGTAGTTGAGTCTCTGGGATTCTCTAAGTATTGAAATTTCACATGAACTTTATGAACTTGTATAAGATCATATCATTGGCAAAGAGCAAGAGTTTGACTTCTTCTGCCCCCATTTGGATGCCCTTTATATCCTTCTCTTGCCTGACTGCATTCGCTAGAACTTCTAGCACTATGTCAAATAGTAGTGGCAATAAAGGACATCCTTGTCTGGTTCCCAGTTCTAAGTGAAAAAGCTTTCAGTTTTACTCCATTCAGTATGATACTAGCTGTGGATTTGTTGTAGATGGCTTCAATCAGTTTTAGAAAAGTGCCACATATGCCTATATTCTTAAGTGTTCCTGTTAGGAAAGGATGCTGAATTTTATCAATTGCTTTTTCTGCCTCTATTGAGAGGATCATATGGTCTTTGTTTTTGCTTCTGTCGATATGGCAAATTACATTTATTTATTTCTGAATGTTAAATCAGCCTTGCATCCTTTGGATAATTTATACATCACTTGATCATGATGTATAATTTTTTTTTAATGTGCAGCCATAATCTATTGGCTAAGATTTTATTGAGTATTTTTGCATCTACATTCACTAGTGAAATTGCTCTGTAGTTCTCCTTTTTGCTTGGGTCCTTTCCTGGTTTTGGTATCAGGGTAACGTTTGCATATTTGCTTCACATTACATGTTGGAGAAGGTTCCTTCCTTCTCAATGTCTTGGAATAGTTTTTGCAGTGTAGGTGCAAGCTCTTCTTTGAAGGCTTATAGAATTCTGGTGTGAATCCATCTGGTCCAGGGCTTTTGTTGTTGTTTTTGTTAGAAGATTTTTTTTATTATTTCTTCAATCTCAGTGCTTGATATTAATCTGTTCAAGAGATCTCTTTCTTCTTGGTTAAGTTTAGGGAGATGGTATAATTCCAGATATTGGTCCATTTTCTACACATTGAAAAATTTCTGGGCATAAAGTTTCTTGTGTAGTCAGAGATAACCTCTTGTATCTCTGTGGTATCTGTTGCAATTTTCCCTTTTTCATTTCTGATTGAGGTTATTAGAGATTTTACTTTTCTGTTTCTAGTTAATCTGGCCAAAGGTGTATTGATTTTATTTATCTTTTTGAATAACCAAATTTTTGTTTTACTAATTTCAATTTTGGTTATTTCTTTTCTTCTGCTTGAAGGGGTATTAGATTGTTCTTCCTTTTCTATTTTCTTAAGATGATTCATGAGATTGTTAACGTGCTCTCTTTCTGTTTTTTAGATGTAGGCATCTCATGCAATAATTTTCCCTCTTAGGACTGCTTTTGCAGTAACCCATAGGTTTTGGCAACTTGTAGCTTCATGGTTCTTATGTTTGAGGAATTTAATGATTTTCTTCTTTATCTCTTCCTTCACCCAACTGTCATTCAGCATAAGGTTGGTTAATTTCCATGGTTTTGTATGGGGATAAAATTTTTGTTGGGCCTTGGTGCCCATAGCACAGTGGTTATGGTGCCAGCCACATACACCAAGGCTGGCAGATTCAAATCCAGCCTAGGCCAGCTAAACAACAATGACAACTACAACAAAAAATAGCTGGGCATTGTGGCAGGCTGTAGTCCCAGCTACTTGGAAGGCTGAGACAAGAGAATCACTTAAGCTCAGGAGTTTGAGGTTGCTGTGAACTGTGATGCCACAGCACTCTACCAAGGGCAACATAGTGAGACTGTCTCAAAAAAAAAAATTGTTGGAATTGAGTTGCACTTTACTTGCCTGAGGTTTGAGAAGATAATTCCAATTCTTTTAATTTTGTTGAGGTCTGATTTGTGTCCTAGAATGTGATCTATTTTGGAGTGTGTTCCATGGGCCGACAAGAAGAATGCATATTCCTTAGCTTTGGGATAGTATGTTCTGTATATGTTTATTATGCCCATTTGTTCCAGGGTTGCATTTAAGTCCCTTGCATCTCTGTTTAGTTTCTGTTTAGAGGATCTGTTCAGTTCTGCCAGAGGAGTGTTAAAGTTCTTGGCTATTACGGTGTTATGGTATATCATATTACTCAGACCAATCAAGGTCTGTTTCATAAATCTGGGAGCATTTAAGTTGGGTGCAGAAATATTTGGAATTGAAATGTCCTATTGTTGCATTGTTCTCTTGACCAGAATGAAGTGACCATCTTTGTCTTTCTTAAATTTAGTTGTTTTAAATTAATTAGTGTATGAAAATAAGGTTTTTTCTAAATTCCATTTGCCTAAAATATTGCTTTCCAACTCTTTACCCTGAGTCTGGTTTTGTCCTGCAAGGTTAGGTGTGCTTCCTGGAGACAGAATATGGATGACTTGTGCTTTTTGATCTCAATTCTCTCAATAAATGTTAATGGCTTAAATTCCATTTACGAGGCACAGGATGACTGACTGAATAAAAAAGCATGAATTTACATTTTTGCATTTTTATTGGTTTTTGTAACTGATACATAATTGTACATATTTATGGAGTATATAGTGATTTTTTATACATATGATGTACAGTGATCTGATCAAGGTGGTAAGCATATCCATCATCTCAAACATTTATCATTTCTTTGTGTTCTGAATCCTGTCTTGTAGCTGTTTGAAAATATCTAACACGAGATGCAAGCGGCCAAGTGGAGCCAAATGGATCTGAGCTGGGCTGAGCTGGGCCGAGCAGGGCCAGGCCAGACCCAGGGGCCCGCCGACTATGAGGGTGACCAGGCCGGGGTCAGCGGGTCCCTGAACTCCACACCCTAAGCCAACAAAGGAGACCACTCATTAGCCACGCAGCAGGAGGCGGCTGGAACCCTCCATGGCCAAGGTCAACTATGCGGCTCACTGGTGGGTGAGCCTCCTGCACCAGCTGCCCCACTTGGACCTGCAGTGGGAAACCACTAGCAGGCAGTTCCAGCCCGAGGACACTGACTACCATTAGGACTGAGGCAGGAGAGCTCTCTAGGCTTGAAAGGGCATGGGCCCTGGTGATGAGGACAGGAGGTGATGCTCACAGCTGGACCCTACAACACTGTGACCAGGAGGTCACCTTTCTAGAGGAGGCACCACCCCCTCCTCAGAAATAGGTGCTGCTGCTGCCGGGGGCCACAGCCCTGGCCTGCCTGGCCCTGGACCTCCTCTTCCTGCTCTTCTACTAGCTGTGCTGCCGGCAGCGCAAAAGTGAGGAGCACCTGGATGCAGACTGCTGCTACACTGCCTGGTGCATCATCATCGCCACGCTAGTGTGCAACACCAGCATAGCTGTGGGCTTCTACAGCAATAGGGAGACCAGTGATGGCAGTCCATCAAGTCACCTACTCGTTGCATCATGCCAACCACACAGTGGCTGGTGTCCAGGACCGTGTGTGGGACACCACGGCAGCATTGAACTGCACTGCGGAGTCCAGCATACAGAGCCTGGAGTGGCAGTTGGCAGGGCAACTAGAGCCCCTGCAGGCCATGCAGGGCCTACTTGAAATGCTCTTAGGCTATGTAGCTGCCATACCCTTTTGGAGAAACACTGCAGTGTCGCTGGAGGTGCTGGCCGAGCAGGTGGACCGCTACGACTGGTACAGGTAGCTGGAATACTTGGGCCTGGTGCTACTTGATGTCATCATCTGCCTCCTGCAGTTGGCCTCATCTGCAGCTCCAAGGGCATCCTGATCAGGGTCTGCCTGCTGGGTGTCCTGGCTCTGGTCATCAGCTGGGGCTCACTAGGCTTGGAGCTGGCTGTGTCTGTGGGCTCCAGCGACTTCTGTGTGGATCCCAACACTTATGTGACCAAGATGGTGGAGGAGCACTCAGTGCTCAGTGGGGAAATCCTGCATTACTACCTGGCCTGTTCACCTCAAGCTGCCAACCCTTTCTAGCAGAAGCTGTCGGGCAGCCACAAGGCACCGGTGGAGATGTAGGACATTGTGCCTGAGCTCCTGAGAAGCGTCTCCCAGGAACATCCAGCCACCAAGGACCCCCTGCTCCATGTCCAGGAGGTACTGAATGGCACAGAGGTGAACCTGCAGCACCTCAAAGCCCTGGTGGACTGCCGCAGACTGTATCTGGACTACGTGCAGGTGCTGACAGGCTTCTGCTATGACAGTATTGAGGGACTCACCTACCTGGCCCTCTTCTCCTTTGTCACTGCCCTCACGTTCAGCTCCATCGTCTGTAGTATCCCACACACCTGGCAGCAGAAGAGAGGCCCTGATGAGAACGGGGAGGAGGAGGCTGCTCCAGGGCCAACGCAGGCCCATGACAGCCTGTACAGTGTCCACATGCCTAGCCTGTATAGCTGCGGCAATAGCTATGGCAGCGAGACCAGCATCCCAGCTGCAGCCCCCACCACCAGCAACACCCTAGTTACTGAGTACATGAGCCAGAATGCCAATTTCCAGAATTCCCGCTGTGAAAACAACCCACTCATTGGGCGTGAGTCCCGCCACCCTCATAGACCTCCAGCATGAGAGCTGAATACCTCGCCATGAGCCAGCCTCACCCTGACTCCAGTGGTAGCGGCCACTAGACTGTGTTCCTGGCAGCCACTTGCCCCATGTGCCAATCGCCCCCTCCCTGTGCCAGCACTGCCGCTTCTATGCAGGGCCATCTCTTGACCTCCACATGCCACGCAGACCCACCTTGGACAGATGCATCTGCAGGCCACTTGTCTCCTCCTCTCCCCTCCCTGCAGGGGTACAGTTGAGAAGCTGGGGCTTTGGGCCTGTACCCCAAACTTGAGTCACTCACCTGAATGTGGCTGCCAAGACCTCTGCCCTACACAGCCATCTCTTTACCCCCGGATTCACCAAGCCCACTCTGGACAGGTGATGCCCCCTCTGCAAATGCACTGCTCTTGCGTCCCATCTCTGCCCTCACCCTGGGCTATGCAGTCCTTGCTGGACCCTTCTCTCCCATAGCTCTTGACACCACATGCCCTGGTGCTTCTGTGGACCCCTTCTTAGTTCATAGGAATGGCAGGAGTCCCTCTATGCAGGGCGTCCACTGGCCGCTGGGAGACAGGACATGCACTGCCTGCTCATCCCCACACCGCAGACCTTCTCTCAGCACCCCAGTACCCATTTCTCTGCAGTGTCTGTGGCACCCTCCTTGCCTATGTGACCCAGCTGACCACAGCTCACCTCTCCTGCCAGTTACCGGAAGCCTCACAGGGCTCTCTTCCTCCCTCCCACCTCTCTCCTTCAGCACCTGCCCTATGGAGGCACCAGCCCTCCCACTGACAGCAGTGGCCATTTGTGCCCAGGCCACCCTCCCGCCTCCCAGTGCTGGCCTCCTTCTTGGTGCCAAACCCCTTCTCCCAACTCCAAAGACTGGGTAGCTTCATCTGGTTCCTTTTTGCACAAATAACATTTGTCATCTCTAGGGCAGGCCAGGCTATGGGCCAAAGGGACCACTGGCCCCCTTCCCTCCCTTGGTTCTGTTTCCATCCATGCCATGTGCAGAGTTCTCAGAGCCTGGCCTCAGGGGTTAAGGCCCAAGGTGGCTGTGAATGTGCCCTTAGTCCCTGCCACCCTCCTGGGACTAACCACTAACCTCACTCCCAGCTCCATGGACATGCCTAGCTGAGAGCCAGCAAATTGACCCCAAGTCCAGGTTAGAATCAAGGCTCAGGACAGCTGGCCAGGAGCTGGGGCTGGAGTAGCTGTTTCTTCGATGGGTGCTGCAGGGATGGGGCCCTAGTCCAACAGGTTATCCCTCCCTAGGCAGCTGCTGTACTGGGAGGACTGTGTACTTGGAGATATCCCAAGGGCTGTGGACTGAGGTCACTGTGGCCTCAATCTCCCTCCCTGTTAAGTGGGAACAAGGCTTCCCTAAGGTGCTTTTAGCTTTAGTGCCTGATGTTTACTTACTGCCATGGAGGGTAGAACCACCCCACAAATCAGGATAGGGAAGTTCTGCCTCTTCCAGCCCCAGCTGGGCCCAGCCAGCCAGCCAGTGAGGCTTAACATATGTACAAAGGCCAGGGGCAGCCAAAGGGCCACTGGATAGCCACATGCAGGAGTCCAGACCCGGGCCCCATAGGGGAAGGTGGGCAGGCAGCCCCAGCAGTTTACAGACACATGGTTCTTCCTCCCAGAGCAGCAGGGCAGCTCCCTATACCAGAAATGTCCTCATCCCTTCCCTGAGCCAGCCCTGTCCTTCCTCAGTGACCCCCGTCCATTGTGCTGGTGTCTGGGACCAAAAGGGAGAATGGGGACAGGGTGGGGAGAGGAGTCAGTCCAGGGGAGCCAGGCCTGGGGATCTGAGCCCTGCTGGGCATGACCAAACTTCAATGAAGGGGACTGTGCTCCAGGCTCTGTCTGGCTGTCTTTCTGAGCCCACAGGGCCACAGCTTACTGCTAGCCTTTCCTCTGGGCTCAACCATGCCGAAGGAGCTTTCCTGGCTGTGGGTCGTGAGGGAGGCACTGGCATCCCCACTTGGTTGCCCACCATGTGCCTTGTGACTACTCAGAAGCAGAAATGCTGCCCTGGGCAGCGAGGCTGCCCACAGGTGAATATAAATAGCATGAGAGGTGGGCACTGCCTGATTGGCTGTGAACCCCTGTGCTGTCTTGGGACTCTTGACTGTCGTATGGGTGCGTGCCCTGTCTGTGATTTTAGTCACAGAGGTTAAAGACAGGAAAAGGGAAAATCAAAAGGGGTTCAAACCCCACCTCAGTAGTGGAGGGGAGCGGTTCCTGCCAATGGTTTTACTTTTGTTGTTAGTACCATGTCCCCAAATGCCCCATCCCTGTGATCTCTCCACACCCACAGGGGGCATCAGACTAGGGTCAGCTGCCCATGGCCAACACCCATGCTCACCCCACACCAGTGGGCCTCATCTCCATAGGCTATGCAGTGTGGGGGGGCTCTGAGGGTACCCACTCTCCTGTCCTGGCAGGTCTGGGTAGGGGGGACATGCCCTCCACACTCTTCCTCCTGCACACCCCCCCCCCAATCTCACTATGCAATCCTAGTTCCAGGCATCACTCTCCTTTCCATAGACCAGCTCACCCAGTGTCAAGGGGTGTTCAGTTGGCTGCTGCTGGGGCAGGCAGAGAATGGGGCTTTCTGTGGGGATCTTTTTGTTTAGCTAGCTATGATGGTTGTATGCAGCACCACTTCCTATTTGTTACAGAATATATATATATCTTGTTAAAGTTCCCACCACCCCCATTCCTCCTCCCCACCCTGACATCTGACCTCCCCCCACCCAGCGGACTTGAATTGGAGCAGACAACTGAGGCCTGAACCATTTTTGCATTTTTCCCTCCAGCCTCTGTAGGTCAATGGCTGTACGTACTGTCGCTGTGTTTATGTTTTTTAGAACTGGTTTTGGGGGTTGATTTTTATTTCTTTGGGAGTTTTTTCTTGGCAAATACTAAAAATCTTGTCAATGTCTGTGGTTTCTATTCAGCTTGGGTTTCATATTTTAAAATAAATTTAAAAAAGAAAGAAAGAAAGAAAATATCTAACACCTTACTAACTCCAGTCATCCTACAGTGCTCTAGAACATTGGGATGTATTTCTCTTAACCCACTGTAATTTTGTATGCTTCAGCAAATCTCAGCCTACCCCCCCACCTCCCCCAATCATTTCTGGCCTCTGGTAACCTCTGTTCTACTCTTTTCTGCTCTGAGATCAGCTTTTTCAGCTTCCACATATGAGTGAGACGCTGTAAGCACTTAACTTTTTGTTCCCAGATTATTTCACTTGCCATAACATCCTCTAGGCTCATCTGTGTTGCTGCACATGACAGGATTTTATTCTCTTTTGTTCTGTTATGGCCATGGTGTATGTGTATGTACCACGTTTCCTTTATCCATTCTTCTGTTGTTGGACACTTGGCTGGATTCCATATCTTGGCTACTGTTACTAGTGAGGCAATGAACATGGGAGTCAGATGTCTCTCCAGTATACTGATTCCCCACCTTTCCCTAAACACCCAGTCGTGGGATGACTGAATCACACACGAGTGGTAGCTCCAGTTGGAGTTTTTTGAGGCTCCTTCATACTGCACTAGTTTACATCCCCACCAACCGTGGGGGGGTCCCTTTTTACCTCATGCTCACCACCATTTGTTATTTTTTGCCTTTTCTGTAATAGCCATTCTAAGTGGGTGAGAAGTTATCTCATGGCAGTTTGATTTGCATTTCCTTAATGATTAGCGATGTTGAGAAGCTTTTTATGTATTTCTTATTCATTTTTATGTATTCTTGGAGAAGCATTCCCAGAGATCACTTGCCTATTTTCAAACCACATTTCTTTGATTTTTTGCTGTTGAGATACTTGAGTTCCTTAGACATTCTGGATATTAATTCTGTGTCTGATGAATAGTTTGCAGATATTTTCTCCCACTCTGTAGGTTTTTTCACCCTATTGATTGTTTCCTTTGCTGTGCAGAAGTATTAGTTTGTTTTAATCCCATTTGTTTATTTTTGCTTTGTTGCTGTACTTTTGAGACCTTATGCATAAAATCTTTTTCCAGACCAATATCCTGAAGGGCGTAACCTATATTCTACATGTAGTTTTATAGTTTCAGGTCTTACATTTAGTTCTTTAATCCATTAAGTTGACTTTTTTGCAGAGGGTGAGAGATTGAGATCTCATTTTATTCTTCTGGATAGGGATGTCCAGTTATCCCAGCACCATTTATTGAATAGAATATCCTTTCCCCAGTGTATGTCCTTGATGCCTTTGTCAAAATTCAGTAGGCTGTAGGTATGTGGGTTAATTTCTGGTTTCTCTATTTGTCTCACTCATCACTGTGTCTGCTTTTATGCCACTTACCATGCTGTTTTGGTCACTATAGCTTTATATTGTATTTTGCAATCTGGTAGTATGTTGCCCCTAGCCCAGGCCTTTTTGCTTGGGATTTCTTTGGCTATTCAAGGGCTTTCATTTTTCTGTATGAATTTTAATGTTGTTTCGTCTATTTCCTTACAGAATGTCAGATATAAAGGCAAGATATGGAATAAACCCAAGGGTCCACCAACAAATGAATGGATAAAGAAATTGTGTTGTATATGCACCACAGAATACTATTCCGCCATAAAAGAGAATAAAATCCTGTCACATGCAGCAACACAGATGAGCCTGGAGACCTTATGGCAAGTGAAATAATCCAGGAACAGAAAGTTAAATGCTGCATGTTCTCACTCATATGCGGAAGCTAAAACAGCTGATCTCAAAGCAGAAGAGTAGAACAGAGGTTACCAGAGGCCAGGAACGGTTGGGGAGTGTGGAGGATGTGAAGACATTTGTTAAAGCAACAGAATTATCTATCCTTCATATTTCAGTTATCGATCCCCCTTTGTTTGAGATTTGGCACAAGAACTACAAGGAGCTGGCACCTTTGGATAATCTTCTTTTCATTTTCTATGTAATAATCTGTTTGAATCAAAAGGCGATTCATTGTATCTTTATCAGTCAAATCACTCAGGCCTTGCCCATGGCCCAGCTTGGTCTTGCATAAGCTTGGCTATTCACAAATAACAGACTGAAAGAAGGTAATTGCAATGTTGAAAACTTACTGTAAGTGAATAGCTAAACTAACCTTGGAAAGGAAATCCAAGAGAAAATGCTCAGAAATAGGTGATACGGTGAGGTAAAAATACGCATGCCTAAGAGGATCATAAACATTTGATCTTGTTTGTTAACAGAGAGATACTAATTTAAGATATGGCGATGTCACTTTGGGTTCATCAGATTAGCAAGAACATGAAAGGCAGATAACCCTCAGCATTGGTGAGAACGTGAGAAAGAGAAAAGCCTTAGTCCTACGGGGAGGAATGAAACATTGCCCAGCAGTCTGGAGAACACTCTGGACTTCTATGGGATGTGGACACATGGATATTCTACACATGGTTTCCCTCTTCCTGATAGATGCTCTGTTATGGTTACTGTAGTTTGTGTCCCATGTGGGGAATATTTTTGATCTTCTCCAAGATCATGTTTTCTGTATTTTCTTCTAGAAGCTGTATTGTTTTTACTTTTTATATTAGGGTCTATGACCCATTTTGAATTATTGTTTATGATAGGAAAGAGAGATAAATACCCGGTGTGGAGTTTTTTCTACTCCCTGAGCAGGGAAAAGAACACAGCACAGAATTTGCTTGTTTATCAATAACTTGTAATTGTCAGAACCATAAAATCACTCTCATAGAATCAGAAAGAGACACAACAAGGAAAAGAAGATAATATACAATGCAGAGTTTTCAACTTGATTGCAAAATTCTTTATAAAACAGAGTGAAATACGTGAAAAAATAAAGTACACAACACCCATTCCATGTACCTTCAAGGATCTGCATACATGGAAATGAACATATGGTAAGTGTTTTGAAAGGACATGTATTAAACATATTTGTTAAGAAGATACATATGGGATACGCATAAGGAGTGGAGACAGGGAGGAAGGTGGAAAAAATTTTGAAACACATTAAACCAAATGAATGGTTCCTTTGATGGCTATGAACCATGAAATAAAAAGTATGTCAACTCAGTTTGGAAAACTTGAATATCCTTTTAAAAACAAAAATAGCATAAAAGCTAAAACACAAGCAAAGCATGTTTGCATTTTTTTTGTTGTTTACAATTGACCCCCCCCAACTATCTATCAGGGAGGCAGGTGGTCCTTTATAATATGAATGATAGGACTGAATTGGAGCCAAGGACAGGAGCTGACCTATCCAAGAGCCCCCAGCCTGCAGGAGGTAGGATAGGACTCCACATCTGGCCTTCTAATGCCAAATGTCAAACTCTTTTCCCTGCCAATTCAAGGCAGGGTCTGATCAGGCTCAGGAAGCCTGAATATAGGAGACAGGCAAGGGGATCTGAGTCTCACTGAGGCGAGTGCAATGGAGTGGGCAGTCATCCTGGGTGAGGATGTCCACACAACCATGAAGGAAAGGAGGGACGATGCAATCACTGCTTCCCTTCCAGCCCCAGAGAGGGTTCTAGTTCTTGAAGACCAGCCTCTACCCCAAAAGACCTGCTTTTGGTCCAAGAATAACCATTTCTAGGCCAGATGTGTAATCTAAACACTCTGGGAGGCCGAGGCAGGTGGATTGCTCGAGCTCAGGAGTTTGAAACCAGCCTGAGCAAGAGCAAGACTCTGTCTCTAAAAATAGCCAGGCATTGTGGTGGGTGCCTATAGTCCTAGCTACTCGGGAGACTGAGGCAAGGGGATCACGTGAGCCCAAGCGTATGAGGTTGCTGTGAGCTATGATGTCATGGCACTCTACCAAGGGCGACAAAGTGAGATTCAGTCTCAAAAAAAAAAAAAAAAAAACCAAAACATAACAAAATATAACCATTTCTGACTTTACAATGTTTTGAAAAACTCTCAGTTCACAGATTATTAAAATGCAACTATTTCCACTTATGTGACTGCTATGGAAACTGAATTTTCCAAGTGTCGCTGAGCACCTAGAAATCATGGGAGTGTCCCAGAAAGAAGCTTGATGGTAATGAGAGTCATTTTATTCAACACCCAGAAGTTTCAAAGAAAAGCACTCTAAATTCAGGAAGAGGGAACAAAAGCAACGTCTTCTCTGCATCAATGTCGTTTCATGCCTCCAGCATAATACGCAGCACACAGTGGCTCACGCAGTGTTTCTGGTAAATCAGAATTTGTTGAAATTACTTTTATCTAAGATAATTGGGCTTATTTGACATAGCAAACAACAAGGGGATGGTTATTTTTAACTTCATCTTGTTCGCCTTTCATTGACAGTAACAGAAACAATAAAACTCTAACATTTGAACAACTTTCTCTCAGTTGGGGCTGAGGCTGAAGGGGAAGGTACTGTAAACTTGCTCCACAATCATTCCTGCCTCCAACAGTGTGTCTCACGGTAGTAACAGGTCTGCAAACTCATTCTCAGACTCCCTTGCCACTAGGCTTCCAGCCACATTTTAGGCTCCACCCTAAATGCATTGGCATGAGACTTAAATGTGAAACTGAGTGTGTGGAATGAGAGGCATCCTGAGGCTGGGTCTGTGCTGGGGGTGGAGTGGCTCTGCATCCAGGGCTGTGTGGACAACTTTCAGATTTGGAAATTTTGCTGATTTTTCAGAGTTCTGACTGTTCCAGGACCAGTGGCTCCACTGGCAAGTGGGGTTTGGGAATCATTGCCAGAAACTACATAGAATGTGATTGTGTAAACCAGTTAATATTCTGTTCTCAAAGTCTCCTTCTACTAAAAATAAGGAGATTAGATTTTATCATCTACAACTGAATGCTGACTAACAAGTCTCAAGGAAAGAGATGCCCGTCGTTAGTGTGAGGTGGGACCAGCGTGGAGTACATGCAGGAAGCATCAAAAATACTTTTGCTGAACTAATCCCTCACCTCCATCAAGGTGTGAAGTTGTGGGGAGTTTGAAGATTGGGAGAGGAGTTTTGGAGGCAGTGGCTGGTGAGCTAAGGCCCTGGGGTAGGAGAGACATGGATCTTGCCTTTTCCTGAAACCTCAAGAGATGGGCTGCAAAGTCACAACTTGGAGAGCTTCTATGTCCCTGCCCTTGGGAGACACAGCTGTTGTCTGACTGCAGCCTGAGGCTGTTTTGGGCCCAGACTGCAGATGGCTTGCTGTGCTGATGGTGCAGAAACTGTGCGGGGTCCACGAGACTCCATGACTTTGTTGGGCTGAATGAAGAGGTAGTTCCCAGGGACCAGATGTTGGGCTGCAGGGATGTGAGGCAGCTCAGGTGGGTTGTCCTGATCCTGTCCTAAAATGCTGATAGGGGATGGGGGGACTTGGTGGCAGGAAGATAGAAGTGAAGTGTCACATGCCTGGAGATGGGAGGAGGAGTCAGGGCACCCAGCCAGCAGGAAGGGCATGCAGTGGCCACAGAGGAAAGTACAAGCGACACAGGGGTGCTGTCTGAAGAACCCACAACAGTGCCCCATGAGACAGGTCAGCGTGCACCCGTGACCCTCACAAGACCTCTACTGACCCTTCCTCTTGTCCCCTCCAGTACTCCGGAGGCTTTAGGGAAGGAGCTTAAATTTTAACAGAGCCCTTTCTCCACGGCACTGATTCTGGAATAAATGCCTTATTATTTAAAATTGATCAGACCCAGGGGATGCCCAGGCAGAGCACAGGGGATCTGAGGGCAGTAAAGTGGCTCTGCAGGACCCCGCCCTGCTGAGTGAAGGTCATCGCACATTTCCCCAAACCCAGGGAATGTGTAGCACTAGCAGTAACCCTGACAGAAAGAGAGGGCTCCGGGCAATGATGAGTGTCAGTGTGGGCTCACCCACTTTGACGCATGCACGCAGCAGCTGGGGGCTGGAGGCTGACTGACGGCGGGGAGGCTTAGGGGTGGAGGAGATCCGGGAACTCTGTACTTTGTCCTCATTTTGTTGTGAGCCTAACACTGCTCTAAAACAAGGCTCTTATAACTTCCAGAAGAGTGGCTTGTGTTGGCATAGGGTTCCCTCTGGGCTGGAGACGGAGCTAGTCAGGACAACAGTAAGGGAATGGGCGGCAGGTGAGTCCCCATTGCTGTTTCATGTCCAGACCCAGGTCTCTGGGGATAGCCCTCAAGTCTCTCTCCCTGGGCGTCTGAAGTGGCTGAGCAGGGAATTCACAGGACATTAGGAGGCCTTTCACTGGCCTTGAACAGAACAGGTGAAGGAGCTGTTGCTGAGAGGGAGGCGTGCTGTCAGCTTCTGGAAGGTGAGTCTGCTGCTTCCAAAGGTTTGCCTTGTGCTGGGGACACCTCAGGAGGCTGCCTCACCTGAGCAGTGAGAGAAGCAAGCAGTGCTTGAGCAGGACATGTGCAAGCCAGCCAGACTTGAGTCTGCCCTCCCCACCCTGAAGGAAACTCTGGGAAGCAAGACAGGAGCACCCTCTTCTCCTCCCACCCCAGGAGTCCCTCTGGGGCACCCACCCCAGCCCTGTGCAGCCATTCCAGCATTCTGGCCCTGGCCCCGCCCCCTCCAAAGACCCCTTGACAGCAGACAAGGGGAGAAGGCAGGGGACCATAGGCCCTGGGCATAGCTGGGGAACAGTCCCTCTCCACCAGCACCTGCAGCAGCCGCCTGTGTTCCTCTCACTCACCTGTCCCTCAAACCCAGCCCCAGACCCCACTCACCAGAAGCCCAGAATTTCTGGTCAAGTACAAATAGATTGAGAGCACTATGGCCTTGTTCAGGATGAATCCACACATCAGACAATAGGCACCACTGGTTGGTCTGGAAGGTCAAAGGCAAGTGTCAGCTCCCTGGTCTGATTCTCTGAGTCCACAGGGCTATCTGCCAAATATTGTGCTCTGAAGCCCAGCTTGCTCCCTGCCTCCTGGCCATGATAGCATCCAAGTAGGGTGAGGATCCCTGGGAGTTGGGCCCTCTACCTTTCCCATGAGCCCTAACCCACTCTTACCCCAAGGGCTCTGACAGTCACCTGCCTCTAGTATCTGCCCACTCCATTCCTCCTGCACATGGCTGCTGGGGTTCTGTGCTGAGCCCCTCACTCTTCTTCCAACGGGCTCAGGGGAAGCCCTAATGCTCCCCAGTGCCTGCAGCACATAGAGCACACACTGACTCAGTATTCAAGGCCCCCACAATCTGAACTTACTATCCTGCTTTTTCCAACTTTTTGTAAAGGACACACTTTGTATGTCTCCACCACCTGCCCCTGCTGTTCTCTGACCCAGACCGACATGCTGTTCTATACCTTGTAAGTCCTCTGCTACCTTCAAAGTTTCTCCTCTCCCAGGGAGTGTCTCTCTTACTCACCTCCAGCCCCTAACCCAGCCACCAGCTCTGCGTCTCCCTCTGCTCATTTGGTCCTCAGAGCTGCCCTATAGGGAAGGACATCTATGGGTCCTATTCTTTAAGTCTCATCACCAGGAGTATAATAAGCCTGTCTGGTCACAGCTCTGCAATCTCTGGCTCCTTTCCTGTGGGGCTGGTGGGTGGGACATTTGCTGCCTCCCTGTGAAAACATTAAAGACTCCTGTTCCGGGTTGGAAATAGAAATAGAAGTGAGGGCATTCTGCCTGCTCAGGTGCAGAACACCCTGGGCCTGCCTACAGGAGGAGAGAGACCCTGGAAGGCCAGCCTGGCTCTCTGGAGTCCACAAGTGAGTCCTAACCTTAGGGGCCACAATTGTCCCAAAATATTATTCTGCTTTGGCCTGGCCTCTGTGCAGTGACCTTCACTCAGACACAGCTTACTTTGATTCAGACTGTCTTTTAGCATGTGTTCTGTTGGGGAAGTGTCATGTTCTGGTAGAGACAAAATCTCCTCAGGGTCTTGACTGAGACCTGGTCCCTACTGAGTGCTTTACAAAGGTGGGTAGGCACACTCTGGGCTCATCTGGCTGTCTGTACAACCTGCCCGGCTTAACATGTGCCAGAAAGGGACTCCCATGTGTTTGGTACAACTTTTCTGCTGCAAGGTCATGGCTATGGGTTTATACTCTGGTTGTGAGAGAATGGTTCACAGGGTTCTAAAAGGTCAAGTGTGGAAGCAGTATTCAACACCATCTAGTTCAACCTCCCAAGAAGCAGGGAAGGCACAGAATGCCCATGGTCATACAGTGCACAGTAGCAGAGCCAGCACTGGGACCCAGAGCTCCTGAGTCCTCTGCTGTGTGTGCCTCTGACATCTTACTGGTACCAGCTCCAGAGCCTCGTCCTGCAAGCCTGGCCTAATTGTTCAGCTCTCAGCACCTTTGTGCACCCAACTCACCACAATGCCCAGGTAAGCACAGGCCTGCTTACCATGTCCCCAGTAAACCCTCCTGTTCTTGCTCTGACTCCCCATGGAGCTAGTCCATTTGGCAGGGAGTCCCCTCCTCCAGTCCACCTTTGTCTCTTCCATGTCCATTCCAAGCCCCACTTCCTGCAGTAGAGTTGGGTGGACAACATCCATCCCCTCCAAATATCCCACTGTATGTTTTGTCCCCCTGTCATGCCCTGCCCACCTAAAAAAAGCAACGAAAAAATTAAAGAATGATTCCTCATACTCCGTGGAGGAAATGGCCTCTAGGTGGCCCCAGTGCCACCCCAGAAGACTTCTTTATCTATTATTTTAACCTAACTAAAAAAGCTTCCTGGCTGGGCTGCCCTACCTCAGTGGTTAGGGCACTGGCCACATGCTCTGGGGCTGGTGGGTTTGAACTGAGCCCAGGCCTGCTAAACAACAACAACTACAACAACAACAACAAAAAAAATAGCCCAGTGTTGTGGAAGGCATCTGTAGTCCCAGCTACTAGGGAGGCTGAGGCAAGACAATCACTTGATCCCAAGAGTTGGAGGTTGCTATGAACTGTGACGCCATAGCACTGTACCAAGGGTAACAAAGTGAGATTCTGTTTCAATTAAAAAAAAAAAAAAAAAAGCCTTCCTGGCTGCAGGCTTACTTTATGGAGGGTTATAACCTGGTCCTCCTGCAAGATCAGTCATTCTCTCAGGCAGGAACAGTCTGTACCAGATGCTGTTTCTTTGGCCACATGCCTGAAGCTTTCTCAAATTTTTAGAGAAGAAAGAACAAGAAGATGCTCTCAAAACACCACTATGTATTATTTGTGGTTGGATGAAAATAACATCCTTATTAAACTTGATACATTTCTCATTTGATAACACAGACTCAGTCTTTCCTCATCATTTCTTTTGTCTTTACTAAGACTTGAGTTAAAGAACTGGGCCAAAATCCAATGACTGAGGGCCTAAGCCATACCCTGTTTCCTGAAGTGGGCCACCTTTGCCAAGTGTAAAATATAGGGCCTTTATTTCTCTGGACTCAGTAAAGATACAGGAAATGAAAAGGTTGGAGCCATTAAAAAGGTTGTCGCACTGGGGAAGCCCACTGATGGGCATTACTGTGGCCTACAAAAAAGGGTGAGGTCCCTATCCAAGATCACCAAGTATGTGCAGGGCATACAGAGATCAAGAATCCAGAACCTTCTGGTACTCAGCAATGGCCACCCTTACCTTTGCAAAGGTTGCAGTTTTAATGTATCAATAACAAATAGTTGCTAAGAACAAACTAATAAAATGTTGCTGAGCTGAGGCAGCTCGATTGACTGCATAATTAATTTGCAACTGGCCTGTCAGTTCCTGCAAATCACTGGCTGTTTCTCGGGGGCTTGGGGATTACTTATTGTATTAGATGGGGTCAGTAGGTTCCTACCGTCCTGCTCATGACACTTTCCCTTTGCTTGGTCAACTATTTGCAGATCTCATGAAGTTCAGCCTCAATCTAGCTCTGCACTGATGTTCACATATCACACTTTGATTCAGGCAGCAATGCATTCTACCTGCATTCTCCAATGCACACATTGCATTCAGGGCAATGCTCTGTGGTAATAGAGGCCTCTCAAAATTCACCACCTTGAAAGGAGAGGGTTTATTTTGCTAGAGGCAAAAGCACTGGGCTCCTCTGTCCCATTCCATGCCCGCACGTGGGGAGACAGGCTTTTTAACAAAGGAGTAGAGGAACTGGCAGTGCTCCTACCAAAGAGAAGCAACTGACGGTCAGTGACGTGTCCTTCGTTTTGCCCTCTGACATCTATTCTTCATCTACTGCTTTTCAAATCCCTTGAGAAAGGAAACAGCTTCTTATTGGCCAGCCAGAGACCATTTCACAGATTCCCCAGGGATGATCAGATGGGTCTCTGTGGGATCCTGGCTGTACCACTTATCTGCAGAATAACACAGGGAACGACTTAGCTTCTGGAGTCTCCCTTAGCACAATGGGGACAGCGGCACTCGATTCTCAGTAGGGAAACAAATTCAAGGCTTGGCACATGATATATGCTCAATTATCTGCTTTCTCTAGCAAGTTCTCTGCCACAGAAAAGGTGATTTTTGAGATCTCATAGTTCAATTGAGCCCCAGGGATGAAATATGACTTTCTCAAAGTCACAAAGCAAGGGAGTAGAAGACCCAGGTGTCCTGATTTGAGGCATGGAACTGTCCCCATTACTGTATTGTCTTCCCAGAGTGGAACCTCGTGGTAGATGGGGTCCCAGCCTATTGGTGGTGCCTGAGGGAACCCTCCTCTTCTGGGGTCTTGCAGCTGCTCACCTTTGCACTGTACCAGTCAAATCCGATGGTATAGGACAATGAGGTCCTGAGCAGACAGGTGGATCACGCACTGGTACAGCCCCAAGTCCTCTCTCTGGAGCTCTGTCATCGTGATCCTGATTATGGCTTCGGTGGGATAATCCTCCAGCAGGTACCTCCCAGCCTGCGCCTGGTTTAGGTCTTCATTTCTAGTCTCTGTGAACACCAGAGTCTCTAGGGTACCCTGGCCCCTCACCCGCTGCCAAGCCTTCAGGCTGGAGGCATATTTCCTGATGTTGTAAGGACAGACCACAGTCAGGTTTTTCCCTTCTAGAAGGCACACTTGCTCCTCCTCTTCACCTGCATCTTGGAATCCTAGAATGAGGAGTCAAGTGCTTCCCTGGGCAAATATTTCTTCTGTCATCCCTGCTCCTCCAGCTCCAGACACACCATAGACGAAGGACCACAGGGGAAGAGTATTTGTAGCTCCATCAAGCATGAAGGAGTAATTTAGGATTTCTGTAATTATTTTTAAATGGTGCAATCTTATATGCATTTTAATTTTATTTATTTATTTTTATTTTTTTATTGTTAAATCATAGCTGTGTACATTAGTGCAATCACCTGTACCCATTCTAAGATGCACCATAGATGTGGCCCTACCCATTACCCTCCATCCACCCAAACCTCCCCCCTTCCTTCCCCATCCTTGGCCCTTTCCCCATAGTCTTGTGGTATAGTTGGGTTATAGCCTTCATGTGAAAGCTATACTTTAGCTTCATAGTAGGGCTGAGTACATTGGATACTTTTTCTTCCATTCCTGAGATACTTTGCTAAGAAGAATATGTTCCAGCTCCAT